>PVNU02002501.1:0-26903 GCA_003013855.2 Liriodendron chinense | reverse complement strand
ATTAATAAAAATGTGCGGGAAATGGATCTTGCGAGAAGTCGGAGTGGCACTTTGCAACAACATGTGTTCAAGATCTGGGCCTGTCATCATGTAGGGCATACAATGAGCATGCCCTTGCACAATAACCAGGTTGGTCTTGGTCCACTCATTACATTGGCTACTTAATTCTCATGAGAGGCGTATGATGATCATGCTAAGGGCCCATTTGCTTCATAAGTTGCTTAAGGTAAGTACTTATGCCATAAGTAGCTTATCTTAAATTCTACTTCTTAAGAAAATAAGTATGTTTGGTAAACAACATACTTATCAGCTTATCTCTCTTCCATCTTCAAAAAAAAAAAGATAAAAAGCTAAAAAATCAGCTGAAGCGATTATGTACTTTAAGTAAAAAAAGTTACTTATTTACTAATCATGGACCGAACTTATATGAAATAAGTTACTTATCTAAGAAATAATTTATTTAGTAGTATCCAAACCGGCGCAGTTAGAGATTAAATAGGCAGTACTCTGCAGAACACGAGCTAACGTATCAGACGTTGTTACCCAGAAGATGGATCTCACTGAGCATGACCTTGCCAAAATCAGGCAGGTCCACTCATCAGGTGGGACACGTGTATGAATAAAGATGGATGGTTGTAGAAAATGATCGACAACTTAGAAGCAAAGAAAATTTTATGGCCCATCTGATGAGTGGGTAGTTCATGGTCTGCCCTACCCGTTGAATGCCGAGATTTGCAAACCCTCGCGATCTCACCGTGTACTGTAAATTGTATTTCTTGTTATAAACCGTCCAGTTCGAACCCATTGGGGCGACTTGGATCGGGATCAGCTTTTATCTCACTGGCCCACATGGTGGGATGGCCAGATGATCTAGCCACGTGTTCCAGATGCTACACTTGAGGTTATGTGGGCTGCTGCCTACGTGAGCATGCGCACAGAGAGAGATCACAAACGAGGTATGTGAGATGTCTGCCATTAATGCGGCAGTGAGTGCTCACGGGAGAAATGTCAAGAGCATAAAAATTTTCACTCTCTTGCAAGTATTGCATACTTCCTTTATAATTATTCAATAATACATTCCTAAAGTCAATACATATATCCCAAGTATTCTGAACCAAATACTTTTAAAACATTGCAGATCTGCAGAGAGAATTTAGTAGATGTTTTTGTCAGAGATAACAATGGAGTTGGTTTTGGTTGGGTTAGAATCATGCTGAGCCAGGGCTATTTATGGTGACCGGTCTACAATCCAGGCTGCGCCAATGGTAAAAAACCTCCTTCACAGCAATCTTTTGGTGCAAGAATTTCTCAAATAGTTACAATGCTCCTACTTGCACCAGGACGCTTAGACAGTAGTCCAATCTAGTCATCTGACTGTTCATTAGGCCAATGCATATTTCATGGGCTATCATGCACACTTCATTCTAACATACAAATATTAACCATTTTATCAATGGCCTTAATATGGATGGCCAAAATTGTTTATGCAGAAAGAGTCCAATCCAACAATTTGATCCATCGAATTGTTTGCGAGCCATCATGGATTGCATATGATTGTGAAGAATCACTTTTGCTAGGCAATTGTAAACCATCCCGTCCATGGCTCCAAAGAAGGATAACCATAGAAAAAGGCCATGGATTTGATCACCTGATCAGTGCAATTTTTGCATTGCTCGGGAAATGTGCTCATGGCTTAATGGACCGTTTAGATCCATTGACTGCACTAAGTGAACCAATGGAACTAGAGCACTGTAACTTACAGTGCTCGCAGCACTCGGGAATGATCACATAGTAATAGAGTCTCGCCGTGATGTGGGCCACACCGTGATAGTGCATACACAGATGCTGCATGGTACCCTAACATGAAATAGAGTTGCACCCACCGCCGTGTTTACATGATATCCCAGCCATCCATTAGGTGCTTCGCATCACAATAGCGCCATGTCCCAAAAATCAGGCAGCTACGTGACTAGGTGTAGCAATTCGGATGGGGCCGCTCGCCTTTTGTTTTGTATAGGGCCACCAGGCTGTATACGAAATCTGAGCCATTCAGCCCCTTCATTTGACCAGACCAAGGGCCACTCGAAATGCCGTATGGTGAATGGCTTGGAAATGATGCAAGCATTAGTGGGCCTGTCAAAAATCCAACCTTACGCGCCTCGTCCAAAAATCGGAGTGACCTTATGAACGGGTTGGATGGCAAGTAAACATTAAGGTGGGTCTTAGCTAGGAAGGTTTCAAACGGTGGGCATCATTATCTTTCTGTTGGCAGTGTGTGATTCACTAGATCGTTGGATTTGCCTCGAATTTGGGCTCATATCCAAAATGAGTTAGTGAAACAGATGGACGGCATAGATATAGCACGTACATCACGGTAGGTCCTACAGCTAGTAAAGCAGAAATCCCTATTCAGCATAGCGTTGCAGGCAATCCGCTCACTTCGAATCTCATTCAATTTATATATCATCGATTGACAAAGAAAAGGTCTTAGGCCGGAGGGGACGCAACCTGCCCTGTAACCCGGGTTACACGGCTCCCATGTTACCTAACCCGTGTGGAGCTGACCACGCCATTTGTATTATATTCTACTCATTATTTGAGCCCTGGTGGGAGCGGATTAGGTGTTACCCGGGTAACACGTTAGCAGTGTTTCCCTAACCGTGGGGCCCACCTTGATATATGTGTTGCACATCCACACCATCCATTTGGTTTTTCCAGTTCAGTTTAGGGCATGGTCTCAAAAATGAAGCAGATACAAACCTCTAGTGGACCACACAGTAGGATTGAATTCCTACCATTAGAAACTACTTGGGGGCTACAAAAGTTTTGGGTCAGGCTCATATCTGTGTTTTCTGTGTGACCTAATTATCAGATGGAAGATAAACATTACGGCGGGCCCTGCAGTGAGCTGGAAAAACTGATGGACGGCATGGATATACAGCACATATATCAGGGTGGGCCTCACGGTCAAGCAACACCCAGGAACACGTTGCCTAGGTAACACCTACACTCTTTGACCCTAATGGTCCCCAACAGTGATCCCACATCACAAGTTGCATATCTGTAAGTTGGATTGATCCGACTGTCCTAACCACCTACATATAATACCCTCGTTATTTTAATGAAGTTGGACAGTTGAGAGTTTTTAGTGGGAAATGATACAGTATATATGGCAGGTGGTACCGTAGTGAGTAGAGATTAAACGAGAGGTAGATCAAAAACTCAAGTGGGCTGCACGAGTGAGGATTGGACGGGCACCTTTGAAACCATAGTGGTGTCACAAAAGTTTTGGATAAGTGATGTATTAGTGTTTTCCCTTCATGCATGGAGGTACGAATCACCTTATGAACGGGTTGGATGGCATCTAAATATCATGGTGGGCATTAGGAAGTTTTTCAACTGTGGGTGTCTCCATCCATGCCGTTTCTTGTGGTACGGCCCTCTTGAATTTTGCATCTCACTCAAACATCACATGCACTAAAATTAGCTAACGAAACGGATGGACTGAGTGGATATAATACAAACACTGATGGGGCTACTGAGTTTTGGGTTACCTGGGACACGGTTTGCGCGAGGGAGGCGAATTAGGTACTACTCCCTCACTTCCCTAGCTAGGAGCGGACAGGGGCTCCGAGGGGCCACCGTGATGCATGGGTTTTATCCACACCGTCCATCAATTTTTCCATTTCATTTTAGTCTACAAATCCAAAAATGAGGCATTTCCAAGGCTTAGGTGGGTCACAGTGGGGATTAAACACCTACAGTTCAAATCTTTTTGGGGCCACGGAAGTTTTGGATCAAGATGATATTTGTGTTTTCCCTTTATCCAGGTCTATGTGACCTTATGAACATGTGAGATGGTAATTGACCATCACGGTCAGCCCTAGGAAGGTTGCAACTGTGAGTGTAATTGCCACCTCTACTTCCTGTAGTGTGGTCCTTGATCCTTGGATCTGCCTATTTTTTTATTGTATACTAAAACAAAATGGAAAAGTGGGTGGACAGTGTAGATAAAAAATGTAAATCATGGTGGCCCCTCAAAGCCTCTGTCCCTTTCTAGCTAAGGAAGGGCGGGGAAGCACCCAATCCGCATCCTTCCGCATCCTTTCCGGATAGCCTGTCGCACTAACTTCCAGCAACAGGAAGCTAGGTGGGGCTCACCATGATATTTGTGAGAAATTCATCCCATCCATCGGTTTTGCCGGATCATTTTAGGACATGGCCCGAAAAATGAAGCTGATCCAAAACTCAAGTAGTGCAAGATAAGAAACGATTGAACATGGAGTTTGAAACATTCGTGAGGCCGCGGAAGTTTTGCATAATGCTAATGTTTTTGTGTTTTTGGTTCATCCCAATAGGAATAGCATTTCCATGCTCACTTTTTCATGTCGTCTGACCCACATGAGTTTGATCTGCCTCACTTTTGGGCCCATGTCCTCACATGATCTGGAAAAGGGATGAACGGGGTAGGTTTCTCACAAACATCTGTTGGGAATCCCGACAGTGGAAGCACAAATCACATAGATAAACCACAATGGTAACAACCAAGCAAATCGACAATTACAAGACGATTCGAATTTTACATGAAAAAACCCCTCATGGGTAAAAAATCAACACAAAGCGAATCCACTATGAATCAGAAGTTACAAGAGATTATAGAAGAATAACTTACTCGGATCCCAAAGCCCCACAGAGAAACCCAAGTTACCACAAGCTTTTTTCTCACTTTAAAACCCTCTCAACCCATTTAAATACGTTTAGGACTCCTTCTGTTATCCTAATCCCACATTACACCCATTTAAATAGCATAAAATCGAAATTAGAAATGAATCCCGCGCAAAACTGCGCAACTAACCTAAATTGTGTAATAGTCGTCGAGCGCCTAACCTAACCCCGACAAATCTCGTCCAGAGAGTAACTAGTTCTGTTCGAAAAATTTCGGGCGACCGACAACCCCACTTTTTGATCTAATAACGTCCAGATTCTAAAAACCCATCAAGGGGCAATTTAAGCGCCCGACCCAATCCTATCGATCGCTCGAAGCCCCCTGGTGTCAAAGTTTGAAGACAAACCTCAACAATCTCCATCGTGGCTTTAATTTTCATTGCTCTACTACTTTTAAGCTCCATTCTTCATCTCTACTTCATCTCCTTCATAGCTCCACTGTTTCGCGTGCCCTCATCGACTCGATACCTACACTTTCATACCCTGCTCGCTCATGTGGCTCTTGCGCGCACGCCACACACAAGTAACCATGGAATCCACTACAGACCCCACACCCCACCCGAGAAGTGCTCCCGATCAACTTGTAAAGATTGTTGCATCTCCATACCTTCATCATCACGAGTGCTCCCTTTGACACTTTACAAACCCGATCAAAGCCAATGAACTTGCACCCCATCGCCTCGAGTGCACCAAGAGAGATTAATTTCTTTTTCAGCCTAGGGACATGCCTCATATCTTTAAGAAACCGTTCGATCTCATCGAACATCCTAATGCACACCGAACCATACTGACCACCTTGGAGGCGTAGCTATTGCCTAAAAATATCGATCCATCATCATACTTGCTGTGTGTCATGGATGAACTCTGATCAGGACATATGTGATACAATATACCTGAAACTAAAAGCAATTCCGATCCGAATATAGTAAATACATCGCAAACATCACACTCATCCTCCGTAGATTTTGCGGTATTAACCCCCCTAGAAAAATCTTCAAACTTTTCTTACCTTATCATGGGATTCTTACAATCCCTCTTCATGTACCCTTTCTCCTTACAAATCCAACACCTCACATTGCTCTTCTGTTTGCCCTTAGATTTAAATCTCGATCGCGAGCATACCACATCTTGGTCAGAATTTCTTCCCCTCATAACCAGTATGCCTCCTTCGTAGAATAACCTACACCACCGCTTTTGTTTCTCATCGCCTTCGACTGAAGGGCTAAGATAATGATCTCAACGCTAATGGTCTCCCTACCTGCGCACAACGAGTCTTTAAATAACTCATATGAATCCGGAAGAGAATTCAACAATACATGCTAAAATTCGTCTTTCATTTGTTCATCTACATCCAACAATTTGCAAACGAGCCTATTGAAATTATTGATGTAGCTCTCAACATCAGTCCCCTCCATCATCTTCATATTGAACAACTAAAGCATAAAATACAAGCGGTTTTCTAGAGATTTTTAGGGTAGATGTTCTCCAATTTTGCCCATGTATTAGTCGCAGTCTTCTACCTCATGACATTGTACATGACCTCATTCATTAGGTACAACTAGATTAAGATCATATCCTTCTGATCCATCTTCTTCCACTCTTCTTCTTTAATAGATTCTGATCGCTCTCCAAGGAGTGCTTCTTCCAGTCCTTGTTGAACTAGGAGGCCCTTCATCTTGACTTTCCAAAGTTCAAAGTTGTTTTTTTTTTTTGAATACTTATCTATGTCGAATCTCATTCTAAAATCATTGATACCTCATCTTAGATTCCTTCTGCCGCCCAACATTCACTCTAATACCACTTGTTGGGAATCCTGGTAGATAAAGTGTAAATTACATGAAATAAACCGCAACGGCAACAACCAAGTAAATCGACAATCACAAGAGGACAATCCAAATTTTACGTGAAAAAACCCCTCACGGGTAAAACACAACAGCACAAAGCGAATCTATTATGAATCAAAAGTTACAAGAGATTCAGAAGAATGACTTACCTGGATCCTAAAGCTTTACAAAGAAACTCAAGCTACCACAAGCTTTTTCTCTCACCTTAGAACTCTCTCAACCCACTTGAATATGTCTAAGACTCCTTGTGTTACCTTAATCCCGCATTATACCCATTTAAATAGCATAAAATCGGAATTAAAAACAAATCTAACATAAAACCGCGCAACCAACCTAAACTGTGCAACAGTCGTCAGGTGATCGAACCCGCCAAATCCTATCCAGAGAGTAATTAGGTGTATTTTTAGTGTGCATGCATAATAATTAAGTATTTTCTCTATTTGAAATGAATATAATTACACCATCACATCTCAACGTTATTTACTTATGGGACTTTATGGGCTCCACAATGATGTACGCATTATATCCCTTCCGCCCACTCATTTTTTTTAGATCATTTTAGCCCATGAGCCTAAAAATGGCACAGAGCCAAAACTCAAGTGGACCACACCAAAGAAAACAGTGGTTTTAATGGTGGCGTCATTATTCCCATTGTTTCCTATTATGTGGTCCCCTTGATCTTTGGATTTGCCCCATTTTTTGGCTTAGGCGTTGAAATGATTGATATGATTGATAAATGAATGGATGGCATGGATACAACGCATGGGGCCCACGTAGTCTACTTCGGTTTTTTACCTAAGACCTATAAAAAAGCAAAGATGTCAACTTCTTGAATTGATATTTAATTTTATAATTAATTAATAAATGCTAAAATATAAGTAACTATATCAAAAGAAACTGGCCTAAGCGAATACACTAAATGGATTCAATGATTGACTGAACCACCCATGTGATAGATTCTACTTTTTAATGCTTATAATCCTGACTCGTAAGAAAGATGCAGTCATAATAAATAGGGCTCGTTCATAGTTTAGGGTCATCCGATGGGAGTGATTCCTACACCCATGAATGGCTCCATTGGTACTGTTGAATCAACTGTTTTGATTGATGATTGGACATGCGATGTGTTATTAAAAAGGTTCGGGGATGTGGCTATGCTAGCATGACGGGGGGGACACCAGCAAAACCTCCGCACTAGGAATAAAAGCCTGAGGATTAGACCATCATAGTCACCCAATCATTGGCCATAAAGAAAGGAATGAGAAATATTCCACTTTCAAACAACAAAATTGCTTAAACTAGATGGTTAATAAGTTTGGTTGTCCAATCACAACAATTTTGGATCTAGAGCCTAAACTTTCCACACATACTTGCGGCACGTAGCATGTGGAGAAATGTACCACACTGTTTGGATTGATGTACATGTATCCACGTTTAGAAGGACACATGCTAGATTTATGTTACACCGTATATCTGTCTACCAATATAACTAATAGTATTCTATGATGTAGATGGGTGGGACCCCTGATAGTGGGGTTCACATTGTTGTATGTGCCTTAAATCCACACCGTCCAACCATTTTGAAAGCTCATTTTAGGGTATGAACCGAAAAACGAAGCTGATTCAAATCTTAGGTGAACCACACTATAAGAAACAGCCGTGATTGAATCCCCACCATTAAAAAACCTCATGAATTCCACCAGAATGTTTATTAGCCATCCAACCCGTTTATAAGGTCACAAACACCTAGATGAAGGGACCACACAAGTATCATCTTGATCTAAAGATTTTGTGGCCCACAAGAAGTTTTTAATGGTCAATCACAATTGTTTCCTGTACTATGGTCCATCTGTGATTTGGAACTGCTTCATTTTTGGATCATGCCCTAAAATGAGTTTTCAATACGATGGACGGCGTAGATGTAATCACGTACATCACAGTGGGCCCCATAGTCAGGGTCCCAGCGACCTAGGTGGATCCGGGGGTTCACCTAATCCGCTCTCATGGATTGCCTAGTGATGTGGCCCTGTTGAATTTAATTGGGCGACGTGCATTGTGTCAACAGGATACCCGTGGGTTACCGAGGCAATCCCCTCCCGTTGTATGCATTATCGATGCAAGGTCCAAACTCTATGCTAATTTTTCACCATCTAAAAATGATTGACTCGTCATCATGATATGGCACTGATATACAGCCATCCAGACCATCTAAACTGTAGGTCTCATTCTGGATGTGGCACATTTCTAAATCACACTGATCCAGCAATTTCAACCATCCAATTAATGTCGAACAAATGGGTGGTCAAATGCAAAATAGTGAGGGGTCCAGAGATTGCCAGTATTATCTTCTCAATGGAAACTTTTTATTATCGTAATGCACAGTTGTTATATACTATTGTGAGCTTCAGAAGGGGATGCTGGAGTGGACTTCTCACGGTAGTGGTTACAAGTGCATTCTCGTTATTTCTGACTCCAACATGCCCAATCTCGTCGGATTTCGTTTACCTGGTCTCATTTCAGTCTTCTTTAAAAAGGCCACACACCATTGCATCTCATCACCTCTTCATTCCCATTCCTCTCCACTCTCCATCCAACGGTCCATCACACAAACCATGACCGGCGACCTCCAATCCTACGCCATCCTCTTCCTCATCTGGCTCATTTCCACTCTCCTTATCCGGACCATCTTCTCCAATTCCCGAACCACAGCACGCGGTCTACCTCCGGGCCCGACATGGCTCCCGATTATCGGACACCTCCACGTACTTGGTCCCATCCCTCACCAAGCCTTCCACAAGCTCTCCAAGCGCTATGGCCCCTTCATCCACCTCAACCTTGGCTCTGTCTCCGCTATGGTCGCCAACAACGCTGACATTGCAAGAGAAATCCTCAAGACCCATGAGACCACCTTCTCTTCCCGACCTCAATCCTCAGCCATCCGTTACCTCGCCTACGGCACCGCTGGTTTCGCCTTCGCTCCCTACGGCCCCTACTGGAAGTTCTTGAAGAAGTTGTGCATGTCCGAGCTCTTAAGCGGACGCACGCTCGATCAGTTCCAGCCCATCCGCCGTGAAGAGATCCGGCGATTCTTGCAACTACTGCATACGAAATCCAACGGTGGAGAAGCAGTTAACGTTGGACTAGAGCTCATAACGTTCTCGAACAACACAGTATCGAGGATGATGATGAGCGGATATGTTCGGACACGGAAGGGGAGGCGGAGGAAGTGAGGAAGATAGTGCATGAGGTGGCGGTGCTGGCCGGTACGTTTAACATATCGGATTTTATCTGGTTATGTCGGAATTTAGATTTGCAGGGGCTGAAAAAGAGGTACCAGGACGTACACCGGAGATTCGATGAGATGATGGAGAAGATCATCGAAGAGCATGAAGAAGATAGGAAGATGAAGAGGGAGAGAGGCAATGGTGTGAAGGATATTCTCGATATTTTGCTCGAGATATCTGAAGATGAGAGCACCGAGATGAAACTGACCAAGGAGAACATCAAAGCCTTTATCCTGGTAAGCTATTTCGCCTTCTCCTCTCCGGACGTCTTGCTCTCATACGCTTATGGTGGTAACGGGAAGACGTGGGCCCACGTAATGTATTCAGCACATCCGACCCGTACATCAGATACGTGACAACGGACTCAGATTGCGTAGTGTAGCACACAGCACCCACATCGGTACCGTGTGCTATGGAAAGCTATGTGGGCCCCACCATGATTTATGCCTTTTATCACGCCGTCCATCCATTTTGCCAGCTCATTTTAGGGAATGAGCCGAAAAATGTGGCAGATCCAAATCTCAGGGGACCACGCCCGCCATAAAGACAGTGGTGATTGAACGCTCAAAAGTTTTTAATCAAGCTGATATTTGTGTATTCTCTTAATCTAGGTATGTGTGAACTAATCAATGGATTGGATGGCAAATAAACATTAAAATGGGCCTTAGGAAGTTTTTAATGGTGGGCGTTCAATCACCATTGTTTCCTGTGGTGTGGTCCATCTGAGATTTGGATCTGCTTCATTTTCATCCTTAAAATGAGCCGGAAAAATGGATGGACGGCGTGGATTGTAAACAGTCAAGCCCTTGGGCCTCCTTGCCATTATAATCGTCCAACCTGGAGTCAAATTGCAGGGCGAGTGGGGGGCTAAATCAGCCGGGCTCGGGCATGATTCGTCCAGGTGACTGTTGGTGTGAATCGGATCAGGTCCGACCGGGTCCGAGTCAACTCGGATGGACTTGCCAGAGTCTTAAAACAATTTCCCCACCCCAAAAGTTTTGAAGTCCAAAGGCCCAAGAGATAAAATGGGCTTATAATTACCCGAAGGCCCAACAAATCCAGCAAGCCGATCCCAGCTTATTTAATATTTGATCAGATGGTATTTATGCTATCTTTTGAATCTTCCACAGGATATCTTTGTGGCGGGAACCGATACGACTGCAATCACAACGGAATGGGCCTTGGCGGAGCTCATTAACCATCCTGACATTTTCAAGAAAGTAAAGGTAGAGATCG
The DNA here is from genome assembly GCA_003013855.2 of Liriodendron chinense. Lineage (NCBI taxonomy): Eukaryota > Viridiplantae > Streptophyta > Magnoliopsida > Magnoliales > Magnoliaceae > Liriodendron > Liriodendron chinense. Next base: position 15,814 of record PVNU02002501.1, on the reverse strand, counting down.
ATTCAGTCGTCGGAAATACTAGATTGGTCGAAGAATCAGACATCCCAAATCTTCCTTACCTACACGCAATAGTCAAAGAAACACTCCGACTGCACCCAACAGGCCCACTGATCCATAGGGAAGCCAGCGAAGATTGCAAGATTGGAGGCTACAATGTACCAGCTAAGACCCACATGTTCATCAATGTGTGGGCCATTGGAAGGAACCCCGAGCATTGGGTCGACCCACTTGAATTCCGTCCTGAGAGATTCATGCCGTCCGATGAGAGTGACCGGAGTCACAACGTGGATGTTAGGGGGCAGCATTTTCATTTCTTGCCGTTCGGGAGCGGACAGAGAGGCTGCCCCGGCACTTCTCTAGCAATGCAGGTTGTACAAACAACGCTTGCTTCCATGATCCAATGCTTCGATTGGACTGTTGGGATCAGCGGAGAGAGTGCAACTGTTGATATGACGGAGGGCCCAGGAATGACACTCCCTAGGACACATCCTTTGATGTGTGTCCCTGTTGCCCGTGTAAATCCCCTTCTTTTGAACTGACTTATGAAACACTCTAGTTTGTGATGCCCACATGTGTATGGAACCACCAAACATGCCTGCATGGGAGGTCCACGCTTCTCATCTGGTGGGCCACATTCTCTAGATCTTCCAGCCTAAAAATCAGAAGATCTACTACACATCGAGTGAGAAGGTCGAATGTGGGGAGCGTGCCACTTTGGCATGTGCTTGTGGGCTTAGCAATGAGTAGCCTCGTACTGCGTGTGCGTGTTGCATGTATCTTCCATCGACGCCATGTTTCTAATAAGCTTTTTCAATGTTGTTATTATAATTGGATCAGTTTGTGATGTAAAGTTTGTGAAATAAATGTTGTGCTTCATGCGAGTAAAGCTTTGGGTCCGTTTGGACAAAAGGATCCTGCCAAATTAGGATTAAGCCTAATCATAATTCAGATTGTTAATCTTCTGGGACAACCTAGGCCTGGCCCCCAGTAACACTTAGGGCCCATTCGGATTGTAACTTACTTAAGCTACTTATCGGATAAGTAACTTATCTTGGTTTTTACTTAATCAACAGATAAGTAATCATAAGTAATCATCCTCACAGTCTATTTGGTCATAAGTAATCATCGTCACAGTCTATTTCAGCATCGTAAGTAATCATCCCTCAGTCTATTTGGTCACCCTCACATCAACTATCCATCATGTGGGGCCAAGCTTTAATGTGGATAGTTCACTGTGTGGCCCCTATCAATGTAGGCTGTCCATCATGTGGGGGCCACCTTGGATGTGGGCCTCTACTTATTTGTTACTGTCCAACAAAACTGGAAAAACAGCTAAACATGGTAGATTTGTACGGACATCTCTGTGGACTCCAGGAATGTTCCACAAGTGGACGATGTTGTTCCCATTGTGAAATGGTGGGGCCCACAGAGCCTGGAACAAACAGATATTTATGTTTTCCATATCAATTAGGTCTCACGTGGCTTGGTTAACAAGTTTGATGGCAAAATAGCATGTGAACCACACCTCTGATGTGGGCCATCCATCATGCGGGGCCCACCTTGGATATGGTGACCTGGTAAACAGGTTTGATGGCAAAGAAAATCACATCCATCATGTGGGCCTCACCTCTGACGTGGGTCATCCATCATGCGGGGCCCGTCTTGGATATGGGTCACTCATCCTTAGGACCAACCTTTGATGTAGACCATCCATCATGTGAGGCCCACCTTATGTGGATCATCCATCTTGTTAGGCTGTTCACCTGCACCGTCCATTCATTTCCCAACCTTTGTGGACCCACATCTCCAAGCGGTGGAGATGATGACTTTCACCATTGAAACCTTGTAAAAGTCTATCTTGATCATATGTATTGAATACACATTGTCCATCTTTTTGCCAGATAATTTTCCTAGACATGGGGCCACTAGGGAGTGGTTCTTAAGACTTGCCATGATAGCGTGTTACGGATCCACTTTACTTGTCCGGTTTCAAAGAAGCTTCCCTGCCAATGAGTAGGGTTTCACAAGATGCCCTCAACTATTCAACTGATGGGAAAAAACCAAAAAGTAAAAAATAAAACTAAATTACTTAACAAGTCTTCGGTCCATCAGGAGGAGCTGGTAACCAGCTATTTACCAAATAATTAACTTATTCAGAATAAGCAACTAAACTTCTGTTGTCAGCAGAATAAGTAACTTTTTTTGTTGCATCCCAAACGACCCTTAAGGTCCAAGGCCTGGGCCCAGCCAAGACCTATCATTAGCCTAGTTCAACAGGCCGAAATTTATAGAATCCCTATTTTCCACATGAAAGTCCATAATTTATCCAGTTAGCTAGTGGGCCACACGTACATGTACAAAAAATAGACACCCAATAAACGAAATCAACAGTCTACATTCTAGGTGCTCGGGTTGCCTGATGAAGGTTGAAGTATTTGCAGGATTCGTAAGATATAAAACATGCGCATATAATCTGGTCAGACCGGGCAGACAAAAATTACTTGAGCCCAAAGCCAGTCCGAGAATTGATCAGCCATGCACGCAAGTCGGCCAAGCTAATTGGTCCAAAGCTGGTCCAAAGCTGGGTCAGGCTGGTCGGATGGGGTGTCTCCGGGCCCATTGAGCCAGCCAGAGATATTTACTACGAACAATAATTTATTAGTACGGGTTGATGAATTTAGGTAAAAGAAACTTTCAATCCATTTTATTCAACTCCCAAAAAATAAAAATTCAAAATCAACTTCGAAGTATGATTAGCTGATAGTGGATTGATCATTCTAGAATAGAGGACGTGGATGGTTTGGATTATTGGGCGTCTTTGCATGTGGGCCACAATGGGACCGTACATGCTGGCGATCATGAGTCCTAACAGAGGAAAAACGAACCTGCATGGCTCAGTGGTAGACTCACAAGAGTTTCAACATGACACCCATTGCAGGTTCAGTGAGTTGGCATGTGTGGGGTGTGTGTGTGCGCGGAAAATAAAAATTAAAAAAAATAAAAAATAAAAATAAAACAGAGGCAAAACGAACTTGGCCAGCTTGAGTGGTGACTGATATAGAGATAGGGCAATAAATAACAATAATAAGATTCTAAGGTAAAACTAATAATAATAATAATTTTTTTATCCATGGTCCATCCACAGGGGCGCAATAGACAGATGTTCTGGATTTCCAAACCATGGACCCTACTAGTTAAAATTGGAAATATAAGAATAGCATGCAAGGTTGTAAGGCCATGTATAATATTATTTGGCGTAGAGCAGCCTTCGTCCACAACGAGTCTTATGTCAAGTTAACGTGCAATGATTTTACTTTCCACTGAATGGGATGCGGATTGGACGTGGACCCTACCACTACCATTTCTGTGGTGACCTGATGTGGCCGGATTTAATTGGGCCACATGCAAAGATGGGCTTGACCAAGTTTGTACTCTCAACCTCAGTAAGTTTCAAACATACTTTGTGTGGCTTCATCTCTACTAGCGAGACGTGGCCCAATCAAATCCCGCAACGTCAGGTCACCATAGACATGAGTAGTGGCAGGGACACCACGCAATCTGCACATGAATAATGGGGCACTGGTATATAGAGACAAAAATCAGGATGGTCCGTTCATTATCACACGATGAAATCAATCTACATGTGGCGACTTAACTTATTGAATGTGTGTGGCTCACCTGAAAGGAGAATAATGTTGGTCAACTGATCAATCCAGTTAAACTTGTAGAAGAAAAATGCTTGTCATAAAAGAGAAATTCAACAGTCCAAATTCGGAGTATGTGTGGCTCATTAGATGAGAATACTCTCTTCACTCCGGACTTAAATTGGTTCCATATGCATTGCTAATCCAACACATATTCCGCCCTGTTTAGGCACACAGAGCAGCACCCCCTTTTAGGAAATGCCCACTTTGCTTTCAGGAGCAAGGCGGTTATTTCGAAATTGATTCTTATTAATTAATTAAAATTCCCGTTCGGTTGCCACTTTGAATTAGAGATCATAGTTTTATAAATTGTATTTTATCAAGATTACTTGCAATCATTACCAAAATCTCTAATATATTATTATTGTTACCTAAATCTAGTTGGGCGTGGCGTGAACACACTGGGTTAGGTTTAGACTTGGGCCGGGCTTGGACCTATCAGCTTGGCCTTGCATGCATGGCCCTATCAATTTTCAGGTCTGGTTTAGACACTAAGTCATTATAAGCCCAACTCAACTTTCTTGTTATATCCTACAAATATGCCAATTCCAACTTTGATTAGGCAAATCATTCATGTAGGGCTGCCAATGGGTCAAGCTGGCTCATCCGATTTCAAACCTTAGCCCACTTTAGGCCGAGTTTGGGCTAAAATATTGTGCCCAAGAGGAGAGCTTGGGGCACGAAAGTGGGCGTCCGCTGCACAGAGGCTCAAGCCAAACTCAGGCTCGGTCGTTCAAATCATCATTGCACTAGATCACGCATGTTTGTTTGGCCTTTTGGATCACTCATTGGAAAGATAATTCGAGGAGCATTCAACTAAGATTAGAATTACCTCATTTGGAAACTGTTAGACCTTTCAAAAGTAGGCTTAAAGTCATCAATTATGAATTTTTTTAGCATCATGTATTTTTATAAAAACACTTATAACTCCCTTATTATAGGTCGGATCATAGCGATTTTAAGATCATTAGAAAGATAATTCGGTAAGCTTTCAATTAGGACTTGAATCATCTTATTTGTAGATCGTTTGACCTTTCAAAACTATATACAAATTCGTCGATCATAGATTTTTCACAATTGATCATAAATCTTTCAAAAGGTCATAATTTTTCCAACATCACATGATCCCAATGAAAAATGCTCATAACTCCCCTCTTATATGTTGGATCACCGAAATCTTAGGCTCCATGCCCTTATGAACAGTATGGATGGAGGGAGGTTTCGATCGTAAGCATTTCCCTACCTAATATGCCATGTGACCTATTCTACACCATTGATCTGGTTCTGCCAGATTTTGGTACAAATAGTGTCTGGATCATTTTGCTTTATCGAGTTTGTTTTGTTTATGTTGGTAAATTGGGTATGTTTTGGTTCCATGAAGTTAGAAGTACTTTGTGGAAGTGATCTTAGTCAATCATCCAAGTTGATGTAGATTGGTCTTAGCCAAGAAATTACTCAAATTGGACTTTTGCCTATTGCATGCAGCGACTTCACTGCATTTTCATGTAGGCCATCGGAAGGGACCCTGGGCATTGGGTTCACCCACTTGAATTCCGTCTTGAGAGATTCATGCCATTTGATGAGAACGACCGAAGTCAGCACGTGGACGTTAGGGGGCAGCATTTCCATTTCTTGTCGTTCGGGAGCGGACAAAGAGGCTGCCCTGATGCTTCTCTAGCGTTGCAGGTCGTACAAACGACGCTTGCTTCCTTGATCCAATGCTTCAATTGGATGGTTGGGATTGGCGAGAGTGCAACTGTTGATATGATGGAGGGCCCAGGATTGACACTCCATGTTAGATATAAGGACGGGCTTGGTTAAGTCCTCATTTTCTTCTCAACCACCAATTCATTACAGCCATCTATTAATTGCAATTACACACCTATACTTACCTTACATGTAAATCTTCCTAAATTATCATGCACCAACTCATTTATAAATATACATAACCAGTGCATCTCAAATGGTAAGAGAGCACACGGATTCATCTCCATTTCATGCTATTTTATGGTATCAAAGCAACGTTCAATCTAGGCCCTTGCTTAAAAAAAAATTCAACAAGCAAATCTTGTACCACTGATTAGAGCATACACCATATTGTGGTGTACAGTCTTCTCAATCCCAATCAATCATGACTACCGAGTCTTCTTCATCATCCAACGTCAGCTCCCCTACGGTTTGTCGGATCTCCATCCAATCTAGTAAACCCGACGACACTCAGCCATTTTATCACGATCAAGCTCACGTTGGAGAACTATGCCTTATGGCACAATCAAATCATACCTCTTATTCAAGACCAAAACCTTATGGGTTTTATCGATGGGAGTTTCCCTTGCCCAACTAAAGATATTGCTTTAGCATCCAACACCGGAGACTCATCTGTCAATCCAAATTTTGCCTCTTGGCAGTACCAAGATCAATTCCTGCTTAGCTGGTTACTCTTATCTCTCTCCGACGAAATTCACAGTCAAGTTATCGGTCTTGACAAATCGTGTTCCCTATGGACTGCCCTGAAGAAAACATTCTCTTCTCAATCTAGGGCTCGCACCATGCAACTTATTCTTGAGTTTCAATCGTTGAGAAAGGGTACAGACTCCATACAGAAGTATTTTCATCGAGCAAAGATGCTATCTCATCAGCTCTCCCTTGCCTCTCATCCAATTAATGATAAGGATCTCATGCTCTATATTCTCAGTGGCTTGCCTTTTAAAGATGGCCTTTTTCACACTGCAGTTGCAACTTGTCCAGATTCGATCTCTCTCAATGACTTGGTCTTCTACTCTTTAAAGAAGTACGTATCTCATGTGACATTAATTCGGATGTTGCTCTTGCTACTGCTAATGTTGCACAAAAGACCACCCACCCATTGTCACACCCTGAAATCTGAGACTCGAGTACAACAACCCAAGGCCTGAGTTTCAGAGTGCGAATTTAATCCAATTATAACATTTAGAGAAATTCCATTCCACATATCACAATACTACCAAACTAAAGTACTTTATTAATCATAACTTAAATCTCAAATTGAAGTTTAAATCAAACAACTACATCTACTCTGCAAAACATTTAAATCTATTAAAATCTGTTTCAATCATCTTCAAAAGAAATAAATTAAACACCTAATCTAGGATAAGGCTTCTAATAAAAATAGTCGTCCAGATATTCTGCTTCAGTCGCTCCTCCTTCCTCCTGATACCCTGCAGGAACTGTGGTGATTTTAGTGAGCTAAAGCCCAGTGAGGTCATTTCCATCACAGGTAATATTCCAGTTAATAAGATATTAGATGTAAAATATCGACAGCTAGAATTGTATGAATATACGAGGATATGGTGATGATTAACACACTTTATGTTTTATTATGAATGAAACATGATTATCATGATGTCATGTATGTTATGATACGTGTGAGAGCAACAAACGTCTAGGAACTCGTTGCCACTGAACATTAGAAACCTGTCGCAAATCAACCATGCTCACCTAACCGGTACAATGAGGCGGCAAATCAACCATGCACCACTGATCCAACCGAGCAAATCAACCATGCTCAATAAGTGAAATGACCAAAACTCGCTGCCACTGAACATTAGGAACCTGTCGCAAATCAACCATGCTCACCTAACCGGTACAGCGAGGCGGCAAATCAACCATGCACGCTAGGAGTCAAATCAGTCATGCTCCTGTTCTGTCGTTGTGTATAAAAGATGTATATGAATGTCATGAATTATAGAAACATATCTTCAAGCATACAATGTATCTCAAACTCAATCCCAATCACACCATGCATGTGTCACCTTTATCTAAGCAGTTCATTGTCTAAACATTTAGTTTGTAGTAAATTAAGGAAGCTGAGAATAATTTGGAAAGTTATTAAAATATGTAAGGTAACCTAAGTCGAGTTTGTCTAATATCTTGATATGTACAACTAGATAGGATGATTTGACAAAAATATCAAGAATGAATAATTATAATACAATACTTAAGAATAGAGATCGAAGTGGGTCCCATACCTAAGACTCCCTTACAATTAATAGAGAAGAATAAAGACCATATCAAAAACTTGATTAAGAAAGCGAGTTGGAAAACGGATTCCTTACCCAAAAATCCAATGGTTAAACAGCAAAAGAAGGAATTAAGACCTAGAATATAGCAACAAGAGGATCAAGGAAAATTAATCAGGAAATCATGAGATGAATCACTCACTTGCGACTTCCTTAAACTTGAAAAGTACGAACTGAGTCGACTCAGTGAGTGGACTCAGTTTAAGAGAAAAAAAGACCCCTCCTTTCTCCTTTCTTCTTCCTTCTTCTTTCTTCTTTCTTCCTTCTTTCTTTCTTTCTTCTTCTTTCTTCTTTCTTCCTTCTTTCTTTCCTCTTTCTTTCTTTCCTTTGCTGGAACAGGGTCCAGCAGTGCTGCAGCAAGACCACTCTCTCTCTCACTCTCAATCTGCTCTCTCTCTCTCTCTCTCTCTCTCTCTCTCTCTAACGGCTTCTCTCTCTCTCTCTCTCTCTCTCTCTCTCTCTCTTTCTCTCTCTCTTTCTCTTGTGTAGGATCTTCCCGGGAGAGGGGTTTTTATAGCTACATCAGGACCGACTCAACGTCGGATCTGTTCGCAGTCTGGTACGCACAAAGACTCCTACGCCCACCTGCTCCAATCATTGCGACTCTATACGTTGTTTAATCCGTCTATAATTTCAGATGTTTACTAACATGAGGGTGGCCCATCGAATGGACGGTTTGGATCAAACAATAGGGCCCACCCTAGTGCACGTACGACGGTCGATTGTCGACAGCGATCGGACGCTGTTTCATCCAAATTTGCAATCTGCTGTTGCTTACGCTCCAAGAAATCCAAATACGTATTCATGCTTACGGTCGGTTTTGTAGGAGGATTCCTACCCATGAATCCCTGGTCGAAAGGGCGATCGAAGACGCTTCTATTTTCAAAATTACTTCCCGCGCAAGGTTTCTTGCCCTGGAGTTTATGAGTTCTTAACAGCATTACAACGGTAATATCTTACCCAAGCTTGGTCGGAATTCCCTTCCGCACCAGATGGACGGCTTGGATCGACTGATGTGGTCCACTATGATGGACGGTGTGGCCCGTTAATGGCGGCAGCTGTAACGCTGCCGCTGTATCAGCGTTCGAAGAGGAAACGTCCTTCGCATGCGCGTGAAACGCGGTCAACGCGTGTTGACCGGACGCGAGACGTGCACGCTGTGCACGTGGGTCCCACCATGATGTAGATGCAAAATCTACCCTGATCATCAGGTAGGCCACGGGTTTTTTAGGCTATGACACCAAAAATGAGACAATTCCGAAGTTAGATGGCCCACTTATGGCCCGATTTCTGATTAGGGTACTTGTAGAAGGATCGGAAGGTTGAAATTTGACGTGTTTGGTTAGATCGCGTCCTAGAACTAGTATATAGAGTTTTGTACGAAAGTGATTGCCAGAAGTCATGAAACTTGAAAATGGCCATATAACTTAAGTCATGTAATTTAACAATGTTAAAGTTATTTAGTTGCTTAACTACTCAATTAATCTACCAATAAAATTATTCCAGAACTTTCAAGTAAATCACATTATTATTATTGTAAGGATCCGGGTTGTTACATTCTACCCTCCTAAAAGAAAATTTTCGTCCTCGAAATTAAACGTACCTCAAAATAATTCTGGGTATTTTTCTCGAATTTCATCTTCACGTTCCCAAGAAGCTTCCTCGACTTCATGATTACTCCACTGTACTTTAACAAGTGGTATCGTTTTGGTACGGAGTACTTGTTCCTTTCTGTCCAGAATTTTAACCGGCTTCTCAATGTATGTAGTATCTTCTCGAATTTCCAAAGGCTGCCAGTCGATGACGTAGGAGACATCTCGTTCATACCTTCGCAACATGGAAACATAAAAAACATTATGAATACTCGATAACTGAGGAGGTAAGGCCAGTCTGTATGCCACAGCGCCAACTTTCGCTAATACTTCAAATGATCCAATATATCTTGGAGCTAATTTTCCCTTTTTTCCAAATCGCATGACTCCTTTCATCGGAGAACTTTCAGAAACACATGATCGCCCACGAAGAATTCCAATTCCTTCCTTCGGTTATCTGCATAACTCTTCTGTCGGCTTTGGGCGACACGGATACGTTCCTTAATAACTGCAATCTTCTCAGAAGTCTGTTGTACAAGTTCAGGTCCTAACAATGCTTTCTCGCCCACTTCTGTCCAGCAGCTAGGGGACCTACAAGGTCTACCATAGAGTGCTTCGAACGGTGCCATTCCTATAGTCGACTGATAACTATTATTGTATGCAAACTCTATTAAAGGAAGATGATCGTCCCAATTTCCTTTAAAATCTAGAACACAACACCTGAGCATGTCTTCTAATATCTGATTCACTCTTTCTGTCTGGCCGTCAGTCTGCGGATGAAACGATGTACTATAATCCAATTTAGTTCCCAATGTTGCTTGAAGACCTTTCCAAAATCGAGAAACAAACCTAGGGTCTCGATCGGAAACAATCGAAACAGGCACCCCATGAAGTCTCACAATTTCCTTGATATATAACTTACTCAGCTCTTCTAAGGAGTTATTCATTCATACTGGTAGAAAATGAGCCGACTTAGTTAGTCTATCTACAATTACCCACACAGCATCATGATTTTTCCCTGACCTGGGTAACCTCATAACAAAATCCATGGATCTACGTTCTCATTTCCATTCTGCGATTTCCATTGGTTGTAGTAGTCCAGAAGGTCTCTGGTGTTCGGCTTTAACCTGTTAACAGGTGAAACACTTGGATACGAAATTTGCGATCTCTTTCTTCATGTTATTCCACCAATATGTCCTGCGAACGTTGCGATACATCTTCGTGCTTCCAGGATGTATTGTTAACTTTGATCTATGGGCTTCTTCCAAAATTTCTTTCTTTAGTTCTTCGACGTCAGGCACGCACACTCTTCCTCGATACATGATTGCTCCGTCTGCCCCTACTTTCCATTCAGCTGTTGCATCGGCGGCTACAACTGAGATTCGATCCTGGAGCCACGTGTCCTGCTTTTGAGCTTCTATGATTCGGGTCACCAACGTTGGCTGGATCGTCAAATTTCCAAGGAAAGCCATGGTGTTATTTTCCCATTGTTGGATCTCGTAGTCCTTGACATTTTCTAACAATTTCCATTTTTGCATGGCGAGGGTTGCGGCAAGTAATTGCTTCTTCCTACTCAAAGCATCGGCCACCACATTTGCCTTGCCCGAATGGTAACAGATGTCAAAGTAATAGCCTTTTAGAAATTTTAGCCATCTTCTCTGCCGCATGTTCAAATCCTTTTGGTCAAATAGATATTTTAGACTCTTATGATCGGTGTATAGTTCAAACTGCTTTCCATACAAATAATGTCTCCATATTTTCAAAGCGAAGACAACTGCAACTAACTCTAAATCGTAAGTAGGGTAATTTTGCTCATGTTTCTTCAACTGCCTAGAGCCGTAAGCGATCACCCTTCCATTCTATGTAAGAATACATCCCAACCCTTGGTGAGAGGCATCCGTGTAGACGACAAATTTTTCTCCCTCCGCTGAGATCGTTAATATCAGTGCCGACGTTAAATGCCTCTTAAGCCTTGTAAATGCTAATTCGCAACTGTCGTCCCAAGTAAAGGTCTTACTCTTCCCCGTTAGACTGATTAACGGTCTCGCAATTTTAGAAAAACCATCGATAAACCTCTTGTAATAGCCTGCCAAACCCAGGAAACTTCGTACGTCAGATGCATTTGTGGGTTGTTCCCAGTTAATCACAGCTTCGATCTTCGTCGGGTCTATTGAGATTCCCTTTTCCGACACAATATGTCCCAAAAATTTTACTTCCTTCTTCCAAAACTCACACTTTTTTAGTTTCGCATAAAGTTAGTTATCTTTGAGGATCTGTAACACAATCCTAAGGTGTTCCTCGTGTTCCTCATAGGTCTTGGAGTAGATGAGAATGTCATCAATGAAAACTATGACACACTGATCGAGGTAAGGCTTGAACACCCTATTCATTAAGTCTATAAACACCTTCGGAGCATTCGTGAGCCCGAAAGGCATAACCAGGAACTCATAGTGGCCGTAACGTGTCCTGAAGGCGGTTTTAGGTATGTTTGGATCCTTGATTCTTAACTGATGGTACCCTGACCTCAAATCTATTTTGGAAAAATATCAAGCTCCCTTCAATTGATTGAACAGGTCATCGATACGAGGCAGAGGGTATTTATTTTTAATTGTGACCTTATTAAGTTGACGATAATCAATGCATAGCCTCATCGAGTTGTCCTTCTTTTTCACAAATAAGACCGGAGCTCCCCAAGGTGATGTGATGGGCCTTATAAATCCCTGATCTAATAGTTCTTGAATCTGCTTCTTTAGTTCTCTTAATTCCAATGGGGCCATGCGATATGCTGCTCTAGAAATCGGGGCGGTCCCTGGTACCAATCCGATGGAAAAGTCCACTTCCCTCCGAGGGGGCAATCCCGAAATTTCTTGGAACACGTCAGGAAATTCGTTAACTATGTGTATTTGTTCAGTATGGGTTTCCTGGTCTTCTGTTTCGAATAGCGTTGCCATGCTTATTATTGGATCTACATGTCTGCCCCCATGAAATATGATGACTGGTTGATTTGGGGTGGAGAAGGTTACTGTCTTTTCATAACAGTCTAAGGTGGCGTGATGTGCGGCTAACCAATCCATTCCAAGGATAATCTCGAATCCCGCCATATCCATGACGATTAGATTTGCTGGCAGGCAAGCCTCGCCTATCAAGATGAGACAATCCTTACATATTCGATCTAACACTACCGATCTACCAATGGGTGTGGGAATAGTTAGTTTCCTATCCATGTTCTCACTAACCAATTCCAAAGAAGTGACCAGGGATGCAGAAATAAATGAGTGTGTAGCCCCCGTATCAAACAAAGCTTTGGCAGGTGATGTGAATATAAAAAGCGTACCTTCGACCACTGTCCCATTTGCATTATGATCAGGTGGGGCATCTGTGATAGCGTAGCACTGTGCTGCTGCCTCATCAGGAACTGGTTCTTCTTCAGTTGGCATTTCTTCATACTCTGGTAATGTTTCAGGCTCCCCAGCTGGCGGGGCTACTGCGTAAACCCGCCCTTGAGCTTGCTGTCTTGGAGGTTGGTTACCAGGCCTCGTAATGGAGAAGGGTCGTGTTTGTTGTGGCCTGGTTTGTTGAGAGTATTATGGAGGCCTCTGTTGTTGCATGGGTGGTCGTTGTTGTGGCTGTGCATATTGGGATGGTGGAATGCGTGTCTGGAATACCGGGTGAGATGGCCCCTGGGCCAATAGAGGGCATGAAGATCGCGTGTGACCCATTTCACCACAATTATAACATCTCCCTTGGAATTGATTGCTGCCCGATGGAGGTGGGGGTACGGAACTTCTCATCATTTTCTGTCTCTTATCCGAATGTTGGGGTAGTGCGATAGATGACGCCTTGTTTTTCGACCCTGTATCGGACTTTTTCTGTTCCCGATCCTTCCAAAACTCTTCAAAGTCTCTCTCCACCACCAAGGCCTTATTAAAGACCTTCATATAAGTCGTCAGTTCGAAGGCCTGCACTCTGCTGCGTATAGGTGGTTTGAGGCCGTTCTCAAATTTCCTAGCCTTATCCTCTTCTTCTCATACCATAAAAGTGGCATACCTTGCTAACTCCGTAAACTTGGCTTCATACTGTCTGACAGAAAGTTTTCCTTGTTCTAATCTCATGAATTCCACTATCTTCTGATCTCGCATTGTCTTTGGAAAGTATTGTTTATTAAATTTGTCGCAGAATGAGTCCTAGGTCCATACAGTGCCTGGGGCAACTGATCTCACCATGGATTTCCACCAATGGTACGCTTCTCCCTCGAGTACAAAGGTGGCTAAAGTGACTTTCTCTTCGTCTCTGCATCCCATTCCCTCAAAAAGTTTTTCCATTTCATTTTGCCAATGTTCTGCTTCGTTCGAGTCAGGTGATTCGTTGAATGAGGGGGGTCGTAACCGCTTGAATCTTTCCAGTAAACCACCTGAATTTCCGTGAGTGATTGAAGGGGGTATTGGATTATTCTGATTATTCTGAAGTCCAATTACGTTGACCACAGTCCCCAACACTTTCATCATTTTGTGTAGCAGTTGGTTTTGCTCGGCCAACCCTGGAATTGCTATCGTTGTATTGTTAGTAGCGGGTGGGGTGGAGGGCATCCCGTTTTGCTCACTACGTCCCGTCATGGTAAATCTACGAGTCAAGTAGAATCATAAGTTAATACTTAACGGGGTTGGTGTCATCAAAGGACTAGATTATTCACCTCCATCTAAACCTAACCCATAACCCTAGGCATTGGAATCTCGAAATTCTCTCTGATACCAAGCTGTCACGCCCTGAAATCCGAGACTCGAGTACAACAACAACCCAAGGCCCGAGTTTCAGAGTGCGAATTTAATCCAATTATAACCTTTAGAGAAATTCCATTCCACATATCACAATACTACCAAATTAAAGTACTTTCTTAATTATAACTTAAATCTCAAATTGAAGTTTAAATCAAACACTACATCTACTCTGCAAAACATTTAAATCTACTAAAATCTGTTTCAATCATCTTCAAAAGAAATAAATTAAACACCTAATCTAGGATAAGTCTTCTAATAAAAATAGTCGTCCAGATATTCTGCTTCAGCCGCTTCTCCTTCCTCCTGATACCCTGCAGGAACTGTGGTGATTTTGGTGAGCTAAAGCCCAGTGAGGTCATTTTCATCACAGGTAATATTCCAGTTAATAAGATATTAGATGTAAAATATCGACAGCTAAAATTGTATGAATATACGAAGATATGGTGATGATTAACACACTTTATGTTTTATTATGAATGAAACATGATTATCATGATGTCATGTATGTTATGATACGTGTGAGAGCAACAAACGTCTAGGAACTCGTTGCCACTGAACATTAGGAACCTGTCGCAAATCAACCATGCTCACCTAACCAGTACAACGAGGCAGCAAATCAACCATGCACGCCAGTGGGCAAATCAACCATGCACCACTGATCCAATCGAGCAAATCAACCATGCTCAATAAGTGAAACGACCAGAACTCGCTGCCACTGAACATTAGGAACCTGTCACAAATCAACCATGCTCACCTAACCGGTACAGCGAGGCGGCAAATCAACCATGCACGCCAGGAGTCAAATCAGCCATGCTCCTGTTCTGTCGTTGTGTATAAAAGATGTATATGAATGTCATGAATTATAAAAACATATCTTCAAGCATACAATGTATCTCAAACTCAATCCCAATCACACCATGCATGTGTCACCTTTATCTAAGTAGTTCATTGACTAAACATTTAGTTTGTAGTAAATTAAGGAAGCTGAGAATAATTTGGAAAGTTATTAAAATATGTAAGGTAACCTAAGTCGAGTTTGTCTAATATCTTGATATGTACAACTAGATAGGATGATTTGGAAAAAATATCAAGAATGAATAATTATAATACAATACTTAAGAATAGAGATCGAAGTGGGTCCCATATCTAAGACTCCCTTACAATTAATAGAGAAGAATAAAGACCATATCAAAAACTTGATTAAGAAAGCGAGTTGGAAAATGGATTCCTTACCCAAAAATCCAATGGTAATTAAACAGCAAAAGAAGGAATTAAGACCTAGAATATAGCAACAAGAGGATCAAAGAAAATTAACTAGGAAATCATGAGATGAATCACTCACTTGCGACTTCCTTAAACTTGAAAAGTACGAACTGAGTCGACTCAGTGAGTGGACTCAGTTTAAGAGAAAAAAGACCCCTCCTTTCTCCTTTCTTCTTCCTTCTTCTTTCTTCTTTCTTCCTTCTTTCTTTCTTTCTTCTTCTTTCTTCTTTCTTTCTTCTTTCTTTCCTCTTTCTTTCTTTCCTTTACTGGAACAGGGTCCAGCAGTGATGCAGCAAGACCACTCTCTCTCTCACTCTCAATCTGCTCTCTCTCTCTAACGGTTTCTCTCTCTCTCTCTCTCTCTCCTCTCTTCTCTCTCTCTCTCTCTCTCTCTCTCTCTCCTCTCTCTCTCGTGTAGGGTA
>PVNU02002500.1:0-25238 GCA_003013855.2 Liriodendron chinense | reverse complement strand
ATGGAAGAATATATCTTGACTTAACTGAGAGAATGAAGTGATGTTTGTTAATGGATCCTTACATGTACATGATGCTTGATTTGATCCATTTACATTACATGAGTATTTTAATGAATTTGGTCATGATGTACAACATTAGCTTTTGGGACTGATGAAATCATAAAACGGGACAATGAGTGGATACTATGGTATACAAATTCTCATGACCGGGGTTGGTACTATGGACACTAATCCCGTGCTGTCGGCCTATCTGGGTTGCTTGCGACTCCCCATAGTGACCATTGAGTTTTATTAATCGGTTGTATGCGAAAACACTTAAATAAAGGTGAACTAAAGTCATGCATTCACTTGGCTCCATGTGGGTGTACGGAATTGAGAATACGCTAGAGCGTCCTACTTTTCCCGTACACTGTCACGTGTAGATTTGGGCTATGAGCGTCCCGTTTCTCACGTGGTCGGGCAAAACTATGGGCTTATGCGTCCCAGGAACCTCTGGTGACTAGTGGCTAGCATGAAGTCGTAACAGGGAGTCTCCCACTTCATGGATTTGATTCTAGCCAGGTGCCTTACTAGAGCATGCATTCCATGCATCGCATTAACAAGATTTTTAGTTGGTTGTTTTGATTTGATTAAATAATATATCCTGCTTGCGTTTACTCTGTATCGTTATTATTATTCTTGATAGTCTTGGAGGAATATTTTCCACTATGATAGCGTTTAACGCTATCCCAAACCAATTTAGATGATGCAGTGAATATCCAGATAATGAACTCGATTTTCAAGGAAAAGAGTTCGATGGTTCGTACGATCACATGGCGGATGACAATGTTAGAGAAACTTAGTTGGTGTTATCATTTATTAAATATTTCTTTTGAGTAGTTGATACATTTATGGAATTGTAATAAGTCTTCAAGAGAAGACATGATTTTGTATTTTATTAATCCGTATGGATATTGGTTGGTTCCTTTATTTAAACATTGATGATGACGTAATAAGTTTAATAGACTATATGATAATTGTTTCCGCCATTGTGTTTGATGCTATTTTCATTATTTAATAAATCAATTAGTCCATGATTTACTTGGGAATCGGCCGTCTGTGTTATACACGAGAGTCGAAAATCCGGGTCGTTACAACACCCACTTGGAGAATTGATACCAAGACCTTAGGGTTGTGAAACGAGGTTATCTTCACTCAATCTGCCATTTGAACTATGGATCCGGGTGTAATCTATATCTACACCGACTCATAAAAGTCCAGCTCTATTTTTCATGCTCTTTTAAGATTTGGGGAGGTTTTGTACCATGAAAAGATGCAAATACCTTTAACAATGAAGTTTTAACGTGTTACTTATGGAAGCGGATTGCCTGTGACCCCGGGCACAAAGATAATCTTGTATTCGAGGCGAAGAGATGTCGGTGAAAAATTCACTCCGACCATCTGTTTTGAAAGACCACAATAGAACATGATTCTAGAATCAAAAAGATCCCAAACTCTTGTGGGCCATACCACACGAAACAATGGAGATTGAACGCCTGCGGATGATGAAAGTTTTGTATCGGGATGATATTTGTTCCTACCGTTTATCTAAGTGGTAGTAACTCTGTGAATGGTTTGGACTCCAAGAAGGTTACAACGGTGGATGTTTCTGTTCCCATTGTTTCATTGGTAAGGCCCTCTTGAATTTAGGATCTTCCTAATTTTTAGGATATTGTCCTCTTGTGATCTTTAAAAACAGACAAAGTGGGTGGATTAGTCATGGACACCTTTGTGGACTCCACATAGGCCGAGATACTAGTTGATAAAGCCCTTGATTAGTGACATCATTATGTTGTTATCCCCTTTGTCAAAAGCTTTTTTTTCTACCCTTATGGGCACTGTTTGCATTTTTTTCCTAAACGAAAATGCCCCTTTGCAAAGCCGCTCACTTGTATAGCAACAGCAGAGAACGGAAGTTGAGGGGTCCTTATGCGCATCGGGCGTGGGCCCCACCAAATCAACATTTGGGGCGACCCCTTGGCCGATCTAACCTGTTTCACTTTATTCAGACAGCCACGAACCCACTCGAGGGCCATATTCAAATTTTTTTGGACTTGTCTATGTCCACAACCGTGTGTTAATTCGGATTGTTTCCACCGATGTGGTCCATCCACGATGAGTTCTCCCTGCAAATTTCATCCGATGGCCTAAAATTATAACATATTTCACGTGGACGGCTTGGATCTGATCCTCCGAGACTATCCAGTGGGCACCACGGAACATGAGGGGTGGGTTAGAACATGTGCATGGGATGATTCCCTAGGTGGGTTCCATGGGCGAGAAAGGCCATTTTTCCCTTTTTCTTCTCTCTCTTTCTTCATTGTTTTCAGTAGCTTGATTCGAAAGTTGAATGGAAGAGGTGTGGGTCCCTGTGGACCCTCGCCGATTTTTCCGCGCTCCCACACGACGTCGTTCTCCCTTTCCCTTTCCTTTCGAAAAAGAAGGAGATGAGGATGCGTGAGTGCGAAATCGCCGTTTGTGCCACTGGCTTGCCTCGTTCTCGAGGGCTTCGTTTGGTTGTCGTGTTAAGCTGGATATGTTTAAGTGAGTTTATATAAGACCAGAGTCGCCACTAGCCAGTTACTTCAAATCTACAGTCGGCTAGACCCTGTAGAAACGTTAGAGAAGGAAATCTGAAGATTCCTTCCTCTAAAATGACTCCTGTTGATCTGCGGCCAAAGATTCAAGGTAAGGGATCACGGTTACAGGGTGGGAAGAGGTTAAGCACCCCACACACTGCTCGTACCGAAGTACGGTCTCTACTTCGCAGAATCGATCGAATACTTGAAAGTCTAGTTTAATCCTCGTACATTCTCATGGATGACATGATGCATGAATGCAGGTCTGAACAGTAAGAGTTTCTGATGGGCAGGTTCCAACAACGGGCAAGCCCAGAGCGTATGCTCGAACTGACAGGTGCTTAATGTAAGACGTATGCAGTGTGCTTGAATGATCAAGGTGTTTTATGGTGAAGCGTGAATGCAGGTCTGAACAGTAAGAGTTTCTGATGGGCAGGTTCCAACAACGGGCAAGCCCAGAGCATACGTTCGAACTGACAGGTGCTTAATTTAAAGACATATGCAGTGTGCTCGAATAATCGAGGTGCTTGCAGTGAAGCAGGGGGGTTGGAAGGAAAGTAAATGTTGCACTTATGCTAGATGCAAATGAGATGATGCTAGAAAAATAATAGCTGGATGGACGGAGGTGTCGCAAGGGTTGGCTTCGAGTGGCTGGATCAAGACTTGGATGGCTTGGGAGGCTTGGACCAGTGGTCAGGCTGGGCTGGACCAGGGCTAGGCTCTCCTCACTCGGGCTCTCCTTGGTGGAAAAATGGACTAAGGGGTAGAGATGTGGACTCAGAGCTCTCGGGCTGAAAATGGACTTGAAGGGATGTTGAAATGAGAAGGGGAGGGGGTATTTATAGCAGCGGAGAGTGGCAGCTCTCGTAATTTTGTCCGAGCGGCCTGCCATGGGCCGCCCGTACGGCCGCTCCTCGGTTTCCAGCGAGTACGGACGCTCCCTCGGGGCTGCTGTTGGACTCGCTGGTCGACTCAGTGAGTTGACTCAGTGGGTCGACTCGGTGGTTTGACTCAACGGGTTGACTCGACGGGTTGACTCGGTGTTTTGACTCGACGGGTTGACTCGACGGGTTAACTCAGCGGGTTGACTCAGCGGGTTGACTCAGTGAGTTTGACTTTTTTAGGATTTTTTTGACTAGCCTTTTTTATGGGGGATTTTTCAGGGTGATGTTTAGGACTGGGTTGACTGGGTCAGGCTTGAACTGGGCTATGGAATGGGGCTGACAAGGGTGAGTTTGGCTGAGTTTGGACTTGGGATTTGGGGGTATGGTCCTCCATTCAACCGGCTATCTCTACCAACAGTGTAGCCGAAGGTGGGGTGTCTACAGATGCCCCTCTTTGGCAGAGGTTGCATGCAACCGAATGCCAAAGCGAGTGGACACCCCACTTCTGACCCGGTCATTCATAGGTCATGTTCTGAAATCTTTGCTTGCTTTTGCATCTGTGCCAGTTGATCGTCTAGAACTCGATCACTCACACATACCACGGGAGTTTGGAGAAAACGTTGCGATTGTCCCTGCAGTTTGCTGCAACCTGGGTACCCAATCGCAACCCTTCCATTCCCGATCGGTACTTACATCGGAAAGGTACAGCGGAGCCTCTGCGTCGACAGTCTTACGAGGATGCTGACCCTGAGACCGATTGTATGATGTTTGATGTTTTTCCAGATCACTCCAGGAGTCTAGGTAGTCTTACGGGATTCTACTACGCCGACTTGGACTCAGTCAAGGTACTTCAGGCATCCACGCCTAGGTATGTGCGGGTGGGCTTTTTCCACTCGATCTGCTGGCTTCGATGCTTGGTTTGCAATTCATTCTTTCCTTGATTGTGGTCTGGAATCTTTGTTGTCATTTGTATCTGAGTCAGTTGATTGTCTGAAAATTGATAACTCGCACATACCGCGAGAGTTTGGAGAAAACGTTGCGATTGTCCCTGCATGCGCTGCAACCTGGGTACCCAATCGCAACCCTTCCATTCCCGATCGGTACTAACATCGGAAAGGTACAGCAGAGCCTCTGCGTCCATTAGTCTTACGAGGATACTGACCCTGAGACTGATTGTGTGATGTTTGATGTTTTCCCAGATCACTCCAGGAGTACTTGTTTCGCTTGACTGTCAAAGTGGTTAGACGCCCTGCGTCAGATAGTCTTACGGGATTCTACTACGCCGACTTGGACTCAGTCAAGGTACTTCAGGCATCCATGCCTAGGTATGTGCGGGTGAACTCTTTCCACCCAATCTGCTGATTTTGATACTTGGGTTACAATTCATCGTTTCCACCTGTTCAAATGGTTTCTGTGACCGAGCCTTTTGGCTTTCATCTTTTTGTATCTTGGCATGTGGTACGACCGCACTGACACTGGAGTTCAGTTCGACCGTACTTTGAGTGCATTGGATCCAATGGTCTCCGGGAAAACCTCGAGACATCGGATCTTATTTGATTTTTGCGTTGGCTCCTACCCAGAGATATGGAAGATCTCCTAGTGTTTTGGAGGCAGAACGCTCTACTGGAAAATATTTTTGGATTTTTAAAAAGGCACCCACTCTGGGGAGTGATACTCCGTGGGGTTTTTATTTGCAAATAGAAATATTTTTTTGTCTTTTTGAAATGGAAATCTGGTTTGCATGTGCCTCCACTAGGGATGCCTGTGGAGTCTTTAGCTAACCGACTTTTATTTTGAAAGCAGGTAAACATGATGATTGATGCGATGGATGCTGATGTATGGAGATGCATGATGAATGCATGGTTTGGCTCATTCTCTTTTCGTTTGATGATTTTACTTTTGCTATGGGTGTAGAGAATTTTGAGCTTATTGCTTGCAGGGTTGTGCTCCCTTGGGGATTTTTCTTTTTGATACGGAGGTTTGGACAGCGGGTTGGTCAAGATCTCGACCCGTGGTCGATCAGGTCCATCGTCCCAAGATGCTGTTTCTTTGCTAATGAGAATGTACGAGGATATCATTCGACTTCAAGATGTTCTTCTGGGCATACATGTGATTGAGATGGTGTTTGGTTGCCTGTTTTGGTCAAGATTCCAATTTGCGGGCGATTGGATCCGTCATCCCATACTGTGAAGTGAGCGGAGTTCAAGACTCCTGAATTGTAGTACTGGAGATGCTAATTTTTGTGATTTTTTGTAAATATGTGGTCCGAGTCTTCAACTGAGTGGTCAGGATAGAGATCGGTTATTGAAAATACAGGAAATATTTTTTGTGATTTTCGAAATATTTTCTAATGAAAGCAAGAGAAATATTTTTGTGATTTTTGACAATATTTTGATTGAAAGCAAGGGAAATATTTTTGTGATTTTTGACAATATTTTGATTGAAAGTAAAGGAAATATTTTTGTGATTTTTGACAATATTTTGATTGAAAGTAAAGGAAATATTTTTTGTGATTTTTGAAAATATTTTGCAATGTTTTTGTATTTTAGTGATTTTTCTGAAATACAGGGAAAAGTGTGGAATTTTCATCCACTTCCAGCTTCTACTGCTGGTAAGGCACCCGATCCATTTTACGTCAGCGAGCAAGACGAGTCTCACACAGTTAAGTGTCGTAGTTTTACATCTTCGGATGAGGGGATTTTGAGGGTTTTCAGTCAACACACCCACAAAGTTGCCTGTTCCTCATGTGCAATGCACATAGACCACGTAGTGTCCGACGGACTCTTTCGGCCACAAGATGAGCCACATCCTCACATTTCCCTTAGTCAATCCAGTTTGGGGTCTTATGTTGCTCACAATTCCGTGAGGGTGAGCTTCACCTCCCAACAGCCTTAATCCCCTTCATGAGTTTTAGGAACAGGGAACATCCGTCAGCTTCAACAGCGACTTCCAAATCAAGGTTGTCTATCACGGTGCGTTCAACACGAACAGGATTGCGGAGTTCTGCCCGCCTCAGCCCTTACCTGTTTAAAAGATTCCAAACACCCGTACGATCAAGTGTCAGCCATGTCTGGAACAGGTTAGGAAAGAAAGCCCTCGAGAAGTTAATCCCAGTGTAGTTTTAGGTCTTCGGACCGCTGGGGATAAATTGGTGGGTTGAAACTGGTGGTGAAAACTTTTTTGTTTTATATTACATATATATATATATTTTTTTTGTTTTGAAAAAGTTCCAGACTTCAACTCGAGTAATCGAGATTGACACTGGTTTTTATGGAAAGCTTAGAATTTTTTTTTTTTTTTTGGTATTTTGGAAATGATCCGGGTCATCAGATCCTGGCTCGAATGGCTGGGATCGATGCCCGTTTTTGTTGAAAGCGAGAAAGGTCCCCCGAGAAACTAATCCCAGTGTAGTTTAAGGTCTTCGGACCATGAAACTGTACAAAAAGGGGCAGATATATATATATATATATATATATATATTTATATATATATATATATATATTTCGAAATGATCCAGATCATCAGATCTTAGCCTGAAGGGCTGGGATCGATGCTGGTTTTTATTAAAAATCCCTCGGGATCTCGATCCCGACGTAGTTTTAGGTCTTCGGACCAGAAACTGTACATGTGATGTATATATTTTTTTGATTTTCTGAAAATGTCCGAGATCGTCAGGTCTTGATTCGATCCAAACCGATGTCGGCTTTTATTGAAAGTCCCTCGGGATGTTAATCCCGACGTAGTTTAAGGTCTTCGGACCAGAAACTGTACAAGTAAACAGTAATCAAGGGCGGAGATTCTTGGGATTCTTCTTGGAATGGTTTGGATCATCTGGTCATGCCTTTGGATGGTTGAGATCATTGTTTGACCAAGTCAAATTCTTCTTTCTTTTCTTTGAAAATTTCATGGAACTTTTCCACATCATCAACCCAATTTCTCACCCATTTCTCATGAGATGAGATTTTGGTGAGATTTCTTCCTTTTTCTCACCATTCTCTCCCATCACTTCATTCTTACATGGAGGTACAAGATTCACTTGCAACCACCCTTCCCAAAGAGGAGTTCTTCCCAAGGAGAGGGGGTGAGAGGTCGTTTCACCTAGGTAGGGGCTAGGACGGCCTCCCATGGGCCGCCCGACCGGTCTCTGCCTTCTGGTCTCTTCAGTGGGCTGGGTAAAAGGGTGCCCTCCCCTTTTCTATATAACATGGGGCACCCTTACCCCCTCAAACGTGCAATGTCTCTCTTCTCTCTCTCATACTCTATCTTTTTTCAAGTTTTCTCTCTCTTCTTTGGTGGTCCTTTGCTCTTCTCAAGTGGTGGGCCTTAGAGAAGTCTTGGGACAGCAAGGTGGTCCTTCTTTGGTAAGTAGTAAAGGTATGGACTACTTCCTTTTCTTTTCTTGTCTTTTTCCTTCTTCATTATCTCTTCTCATGGCTCTTTTCTTTTCTTCATGTAGCTATTCCAAGAGGTGTGAAGGTGGGCCCAAGTATTCTTGACCTTTTTCTAGATCTCAAGTTTCTTTCAAAGGTGGTGCATGGAGAAGGACATTGCAAGCTCTCTACTTCATCATTTTTTCCTTTTTCACACTCCCTCCATGTGCATGTAAAGAGTGATTTTGCCATGTCATCAAGTGTTCATGGCAAAATACTCTATCTTTTTCATGGGATTTGGGCTTCTCTTCATATGTATCAAATGGGCTCAAAGTGAAGTCATGGCCCTTGGTGTATTTGATGGGCCCAATGCTTCATTTTGGGCTCCCTCATGCTTTCTTGCCCTTGTCATTTCCTTAATGCTCTTCCTTTCTTTTCCATTTTCTTTTCAAGGTTTGGGCCCATGGGCATGGTAGGGCCCATCTCAAGTTTTGAGCTCATGGGGCTCATTTTGGGTGGCCCCATCTTTCTTCACATGTGTATGGACCAAGATGACTAGCCCATTCTTCATTTTGGATCTCAAGTGGGCTAGTTTTCCTAGTTGGGCCTTTATGGACAAGTGGCCCAACTCTTCCATCATTTCTTGATTATGATGTACATCCTTGTACAAAGTGTGGTGGGTTCCTTAGAATTTCTTCATATGGATGGGCTTTTGGGCCTTCATTGAAACTTGTGCACCGTGTGTGCCCCACTACACTTTATTCATGTAGGATTTTTCTTTTATGTTTTTTTTTCTCTTTGATGGATGGAGGACTTGACCATCTACAAGTCCCATGAGTGAGTTGTTCCCACAATCTCACTAAGTTCAAATGGTTTTCTTTGTGGTATGAATGTGGTTCTCAAGAGTTTCCCTCTAATGTTATCAATCTCACATGGATGATCCTCAAGTGAGCTATCCATACAACCATAGCTCCTTGATCTTTTCTTTGGGACTTGATGGGTCATCCACCATCATTCTCAAGTATGAGTGATTTCTTCTTTCAATTTGTGGGAAAGAATGATACCCATAAGTTGCCCAATTTTGACCCATGCTTTGGATTTTGATCTCTAAGTGGGCTATGTGTATCATTTTTAGCCATTTATGATGGTTGGGCGACTCATCAAGCCATGCTCTTTTGTGCTCAAATGGTCTCCCTTTTGGTGAAAAAGTTGGTGCACATAAGTTGCCCAAACTTGCCTTTTCATGGGCATTTTCAACTTTGATTCTTCATATGGGCTATGTGCATCAACTTTCTACCCCTAGATTCTTTGACTCATATGTTTGTGAGTAGACTGCCATGTTGTATTCTCATGGTCAAAATTTTCATCAAGATGAGGCACATAAGGTTGCCCATGGTTAACCCATGAATGGGTCCTCATATTCTTCAAAGTGGGCTATGTGCTCTCTTCAATCCATTGAGATGAGGCATTTGGGTTGCTCTTGGGGGCCCGATTCCTTTCTATCCCCCACTTGTCCATGTGCATGTGTAAAAAGATGGAAACATCTTAAGTGAGAAACATGGCCTTGGCATGAAAGTGGATCAATCCTTGGCCACATATAGACTTTGAAGAGGGGCTTCATGTGAATTAAAATCCTTTGATGATCTCATGGCACTTGAGTGTATGTGTTGTCCAAAATGTGTCCTTGGATGATGGACTTTTCCTTGCCTAAGGCATGCCATGCAACCTTCTTTAAGGTGGGCCTTACTTTTTCCAATGGGCCCAACACATATCCTAAGTGACACATGGAGTTGGACTTTAGATTTTGCATTTGAATGTGAGTCCAATCCCATGGGTTTCTTGGATGATAATTTGGATTTTAATGGGTAAAGGTATAGGGACTTACCTTGTCGAGCCTGTAGGATTCAATGGCGGATGGTACCAGAGGTCACCGAGTAATTGACGAAGATGATCCCGCCTTCATCGTCCGCCGAGGGGACCACATGTGTTCCTTAGCTATGGAGCATCAACCTCTTCCCGCTATCAAGGGCCGAGGTACCAGGGATCGCTGGGATGACTGGATGAAGGATCCACAGCCCTTACTTGAACGGGTACTGGATGGTACTCCTTTTGCTGGCCTCCTCACCCTACGTTTCCACAATAATAATGCTAACCGCATGATGCTTGCGGCCCTTTGCGAGAGGTGGCGGGATGAGACCCACACCTTTCAGCTCCCTTGTGGAGAATGGGGGATAACCCCTTAGACATTTATATGCAGATAGGCTTCCCATTTCATGGAACAATTGTTCCTCAAGTCAGCTCTCTGGCTCCTCTCACTTCCACTGACTGGTTACGGCTTGTCGGTGACGTCCCACCCGAGGGCGAATTCCAAGGCCATCAAGTGAAGATGCGATGGTTCTACAACAGTTTTGCCTCCGTCATCCCCACCACTGAGCGAGAGGCCCTCCACAAAGCGCGGGCCATGATCACCTATGCTTTTGGATCCTTTCTTTTCTGTCATGCGAATGAGAGAGTTGATCCCAAATTTCTTCGTTTAGTCGAGGATCTTCATCACCCCTATAACTGGAATGGGGCTATCTTGACCCGTATCTTTCAACGTCTGGACAAGACCTGTCGGCATAGCCGGTCCTTCACAGGTTTCTGGCCTATTGTTGAGGTATTTCTTCTTTCCACTTCCTTGAAGGGCTTTCGCCTTCTTTCCTTCTCTGATCATTAGATGTGCTTTTGTCCAGACTTGCTTTTATGACCATTTTCCCCATCTCGCGCCGAGGATGAGGGCTGATGTTAAGCCCTCTCAGTATCGCCACATGTACTGGCACCAACAGAACCGTCAGCGGAACTCTCGAGTTCCCGAGGACAATTGGCGTGCTGACATAGACGGGCTGACTATCGAAGATGTAAGTATCTTGCTTGTCTTTTGCCCTCGGGCCGTACTGTAACTGATCATGGTGACTTCATTTGCTGCAGCTCGCTCGGATGCCGTATGCTAGTTTTCCTCTCTATTACACCCCCCAGCGCGTGGAGGCATATGATGCTTCATGTCTCCGTATCATGCTTTCGGACGCTGAATCTTTTCAGTGGTACCTGGGGGAGAGGTTGCTTCGGCAAGTCACTGGGGTGGCTCGGGTCCCTTGTTCTGCACCTCCTCCAGCTGCTCGGATGCTGGTTGATAAGAGAGTTGAGGCTCTCGTGGGTCAGCCCGGATTTCGCTTCACGATCCCGGATCGTGATTATGATGAGTGGTATCTGCTGTTCGGCCAGGGGCCTCTGCTTCCTTCGCTTTATGTTCCAGGTGGCCGTCGCAGGTATGCTGGAGGTTCGGTGACTGCTCCTTTGATGGATCTTTATCGTCGGGAGCGGGACACGAGGAGGGACGATGATGATTATGTCGGCGACTTGTAGCCTGCTCGGGTGCTCTGCTTTATATGGCCTTGTATTTTTTTTTGTTTTCATCCTTTTTTGTATCAAACTCTTTTGAATGAATATATAATTTTTGACTTGTCTCGAATTCTTTGATGATGTTTGGATGCTCTGACTTCTGACTTGTTCCTTCATGATTTGAGACTGCTTAGCTGCATGGATGATGACTTGAACGGTCCGGATTGCTTGTTTAGGCCTTGTGGGCCCACTTGATGATTAGATCTTGGATTTTGGCCCTTCTTTTTTATGATCGAACCTTTGATCTTGCTGCTCCATGACTTGTGTAAGCTTTCCAATGGTTTGGATCCTGATGATCTAGCCCTTGAATAGTTCAGATTGATAGATTCGGCCCTGTGGGCCCACTTAAGACCTTGGCTTTACTTTGGGGCACCTCTTTTGATGACTTGTGAGGCTAAGAAGGCTTCTCATGGTGTGGATGATGGCTTGAACGTCTCAGATCGCTTGATTTGGCTTTGTGGGCCCACTTGATGATTAGATCTTGGATTCTGGCCCTTCTTTTGATGATCAGCCCTTTGATCTTGTTGTTTGGTGGCTCATGTAGGTCCCTCAATAGTTTAGATCATGATGATCTGATCTTTGAATGGCTTGGATTGCTTGTGGCCCCCACTTGATCACCTTTCCTTCTCTTTGACTTGATCAGCCATGCTCTGGCCGCATTGCTCCGTGATTGGACCGGTGGGGCACCTTTTATATGATCTTGATCAACCTCAGTCGAAATCGGGCGTGGACCGGAGCCTTGGGCGGCCCATGGAGCGTCATCTGCTGACGTGGACTGTCAGCCTCACCTACCAAGAACCCTGGAGCCAATCCTGCGGAGAGAGAGGAATCGCGTCCGTACGGGCCGCCCAGGGCAGGCCGCCCAAGGCTCGCCTCTTGAGCGGCCTGGGCTGGCTCTGGTTCGGACACTCTCCTCTGTCCACTGTCCCTGTTTCCTCATTCCCTGCACGTCCGGGTTCGATTGCAGCCATGAATATTCTTTTTGTCCCTTCTTTCCTTCTCTTTTTGTCTTTTTCTTTATTGATCCTTTCTTGGGCAGCCATTGATGATGGCTTGGGGGCCACTGTGGGAGAGATTGGTGGGTCCCATGTTGCAGCAATTGATGAAGGCTTTAAAGATGGTGAGGTGCCTTTGATTGATGGTGGGGATGGAGCATTGAATAGGGGTATTGATGATGAATTAGGGGTGGTTGTTGGGAGAGCTTTGAATGGCTCTATTAATGGTGGAATGGCTGTAATTCCAGATTTGGGTAGGCCTTTGATTGTGGGAGAAATGGATGGTATGGATAGGATGATAAGATGGGACATGGGTGAAGCTATGCATCCCTTGAGTGTGGGCCCCATGGATGATGTGATGGATGGTGATGATGGGACCATGAGGGACATAGATGGGCTAATCTCATGCTTGGATGGGATAGATGGTTCAGATGGTATTTTTGACGGTTTGGATGCTCTGGATGAGGGCCAGGATGTGCGGTATACTTCTTTGGGTGGACTTGATGTGATCATTGATGATGTTCCCCTGATGATGGACGGTATGGATGCCTCGATGATCCCTTTGATCGGCCAGGATGATGATTGGATTCATGATTTCCTGTTGGAGGGGGCCGCAGGTCCAGATCTGACCGTTGATTCTTCGATCGGGGCTGCCGGGACCCTTTTTTATGGTTCAGATGTATTCTTCGACGGTCAGATTAGCCAGGATGTCACGATGTGCGGTGTGATCTTCACTGACAGTCCTTTTGATGGGGAGCATTGTCCTTCCCTTGGTCATCGGTCATTTGCGCGCTCTGTTCATGAGGTGGGCGAGTCTTCTCATGAGGCTGAGATTATGACAATTTCAGACAGCGATGCGACTATATCCGACATAGCCATCACTGAGGGTAGGTCAGGGGCTGTCGAGTCTGCAGAGGTTCCAGCTTTTCCTTCTCCTTCGCCCGTTGACCTTCCGATCCTTGATGAGCTGTCTTCGATTTCTGGGCCTTTTGTGCTGGAGGGGGTACCAGTGAGGACTTGTCAGCTGCTTCCTCGTTCTTCCTGCTCGCCACGACTGCTTGCTTGGCTTGACAGCTTGTCAGTTTATGAGATTCGAGATTTGGAGTCTTATAGCTTCGGCGGTCTGATCCATATGGCCAGAGTTGATATTGATTGGATGATGCTTGGAGCTACCTTGATTGACTGGGTCCCTTCGTTGAACTTGTTCGCGTTCAACGATATGGAGCTTGCTCGCTTGACAGGCCTACCCTGGGATTATGCTCAATATTTTTCGCCGAAGACGTCGCCGAAGACTGCTACACCGTAGAACTGGTTCGGGATCCCTTATCTTGTTCGGCCTGCAGCTGGTGGCCAGGATGCTGTAGAGTTCTCTTTGGACCTGCTGTATGATCTTTTTTCGGGTCCTCAGAGTACGGCCGGTTCTACCTTTGCTCGGAACGCACTGATGTTTTGCTTGATTGCTGAGGTGCTGTTCTCGGGATGGCGCAGATCCCAGACTCCTTTGCTTTTTGAGGTGATGAGCCGAGCTATCCGTCGGCAGGGGATCATTTCTCTCATCTTGGCCGAGCTATTCGATAGGCTGACCGACTGCGCCCTGGGCCGCACTCGTGTCCTTCGCGGCTGCTGTGCATTTCTTCAGGTATCTCTCCTACACCTTTTCCTTTTGCTTTGTCAGGACTTGTCTTGCTCTAGCTGAACTTCTTTTGTGATCAGGTCTGGTTATGGGAGCGTCTTTCTTTGACAGTTCCTGTACCTCTTCCTGGCATCCCGGGCTCTGACATCATGCGTTATATCATGGAGTTCCTTCCGCCTTCAGCTAGGATGAGTGAGCCCTTGTATCGCAGGATGTTCGCTGAGCTTCGTGACTGGAACGTTCGTTGGGAGTCATCTTGGCTTTCTCTTCCTCCAGTGCTTTGCGATGCACACCGTCTTCCTCTGATGTTGGTAGGCTTTCGATCTTACTTTTCTTACCATCCCATTCGGTTCCTGCGGCAGTTTGGGTATGAGCAGGATGTTCCTCTTTTCGCTTTCACGGGTATCGGGCGTCGAGCACTTCCATCTAGATCCTCTGACTTTAGGACCCGGATTGATTGTTCTTGGGCGAGTTACTTGACTGCTGATTTACTGGGTTTTGAGCTGAGGACTTTTCCGATGGCGACCGCCCCATATCAGTACTGGGTTGCTGAGCAGTCTTTGTATCGACGTATCCCTTGTTGGCACCGGACTGTTGATGAGGATGAGCAGGATATCCTCGGAGATGCTGGCTCTTCATCTGGTTCATATGAACCTTTTGAGGAGCGCCCTTTTATCGATCCTGGCTTCCTTTTGGCCACTCATGGCCATCTGCTGTCTGAGATCTCCGCACTTCGGTATCATTGTGAGATGATGTCGAGGAGATTGGCTGCCGATCGGAGGTTGTCTGATGAGGAGACAGCGATCTGTACCCTTGAGCGCGATGAGGTGCATTACCTGCGTATGGAGGTGAGTAGGTTGAGAGCGAGATTACTTCATTATAAGTCAGAGGACTCACCTGATGTGGCCGAGGAGGAGGGTAGAGATTGATTGTATTGGCCACCTGCACATTCCTTTTTTGCATGTATGATTGATGATGATGTATTTTTTTGTATTTTTTGAAAAAGATGATATGATATGTGTAAAAGAAATGTGATGCATCTAATTAAAAAAGAGAAAACTGTTTGGAAATCTACTGTGCCATGAGTTGTCTTGTGAGTGTTTCTGGACTTTGTGTCGGGATATAGGAATCAGAACTGGGGCTCGGTCAATGATTTGACCGATGTCTCGAGATTTGACTTGCTTGATCCTTTGGTTCCCTAGAGATGTAGGCAATGGAAACTCTCGCTTCTTGAGATTGTCAGAGTTTGTAGAGCTCTTCGCTCCTGACTGCGCTTCTTTTTGTTCTTGAACTGTAACTGCTTGAACTGCTCTGAACCGTCTGCTTTCTTGGTACCTGCACTTTTATTTTTATTATTTTTTTATTTTTCTTTTTGAGCCATTTTTGCCTGCAGCGCTCTTTCAAGTTTTCACTACAGCCGGCCTTTTTCCCGTCATTTTTGCCCGTAGCGCCCTTTCGGGTTTTCACCACGTCCCGGGTGTTTGATCTTGCCTGCCCCTTGGCAGCTATGCTGTTTTTACCCTTGGCGCCCTTTCGGGTTTTCACCAAGTCCTGTATGCCCACTGTTTTTACTCGGAGCGCCCTTTCGGGTTTTCACTCCGCCCTCTTTGTTTAGGCACACATTTTTTTCTCTCTTTTTTTTTTGGATCTCTGGATAACTGCGGCGGCTAGAGGTCGGGAATCCGTCGTTGCCGGCCGATGGCAGTCTTTCAGCCCTTATCTTCAGTTACGATGATAGAGCTGTCGGTCTTTGCTAAAGACCCTTCTGAGATGAATGGATGAATGACCGTGTTTCTTCTTGGGTTGATTTTTTCCTTGGGTGCCTTGCTTTGGCTTCCCTTTTTCTTTCTCTTTTCTTTTTTTTTTCTTTTTCTTCTGTATTCTCTCTTTTTTTTTTGTCTTTTCCTTTTGAATCCCTCTTTTTTTGTATGTTTCTCTTTTTGAATCCCCTTATTTGAAACACTTGTTGGTGGACGGAATGATTTCTCAGAGGTCTTAGCTTCGACCTCTTGACTTCAGCTCTATTAAAGTAACCTTTGATAAGGTCAAAATAACTTACCTGTGAAAGATCTTCACGTTGTCGGCGTTGGTTGGCTCAGAAAGATCCACCCCTCTCATGCTGGTGAGTCTGAGGGCGCCTCCGGGAAGTACTTCTCTGACGATCAGTGGCCCGTCCCACGAGGGTTTGAACTTTCCTCTGGGATCTGGAAGGTGCGACGGTAGAATCTTCTTCATGACCATGTCGCCTACCTTGAAACTTTTTTTTCGGACTCTCTTATTGTAAGCCCGAGCGATCCTTTTCTGATAACATTGTGAATGACTTAGTGCACGCATGCGCTTTTCATCTGCTAGCTGCAACTGATCGAATCTGGCCCGTTGCCATTCTCCTTCTTCAATTCCGCTTTCTAATAACACCCGTAGTGATGGTATTTCCACTTCGACTGGTAGAACTGCTTCCATTCCATAAGTAAGCTCGAAAGGAGTAACGCCCGTAGCAGACCATACAGACGTTCGATAGGCCCAAAGTGCATATGGGAGCATATCTGACCAATCTCGATAGGTCACGACCATCTTCTCGAGTATCCTGACGATTGTCTTGTTTGCGGCTTCTACCCCACTATTCATCTGAGGACGGTAGGGGCTTGATCGATGACGTTGGATCTTGAATTTGCTGAGGAAGTCATCCATCTTCTTGTTGACGAACGGGGTCCCATTATCTGTGATGATAGCATTGGGGATTCCATACCGGCATATGATGTTGTTCTTCATGAATTTGATCACCTGAGATGCTGCAATCGTGGTGTAGGAGGCTGCCTCTACCCACTTGGTGAAGTAGTCGACTGCAACAAGTATGTACTCATGACCGTTTGATGCTTTGGGACTGATCTTGCCGATGATGTCGAGTCCCCACATGGAGAAGGGCCAGGGGGTGGTCAGGTTGTATAACTCTGATGATGGGGCATGGATTTGATTCGCATGCTCCTGACACTTGAAGCATTTTCTGACGTGCTGGCAACAGTCTGTCTCCATGGTGAGCCAATAGTAGCCGAGTCGTAGAATCTTCTTTGCCATCATGTGCCCATTCATGTGAGGGCCACAGATTCCTTCGTGTATTTCTTTCATGATCTTTGCAGCTTCTGTTTCATCGACGCATCGGAGGAGGATGTGATTATAGGATCGCTTGTAGAGAAATTCGCCACTGATGGTGAACTGGCCGGCCAAACGTTGGATGGTTCGGCGATCTGTTGCTGTTGCTGATTCTGGATACTCCTGGGTTTCGAGATATTGCTTGATGTCGGCATACCAGGGTTTGTCAGGGACAGATTCGGCTTCTTCTATTTGTAGGCAAAAAGCAGGTTCTTCTTGAATTTCGACTGTGAGCTCCCATTCTGAAGCTCCTTTTGGGATCTCGAGCATTGATGCGAGCGTGGCGAGAGCATCTGCAAACTGGTTCTTGGCTCTGGGCATGTATGAGAAGGTGATTTCCTTGAATTCTTCGATCAGATTGTCAAGATACACATGATATGGTATCAACTTCTCATCCTTGGTCTTCCATTCGCCATTGGTCTGATTGATGATAAGCTGTGAGTCTCCAAATACTTGTAGCTTCTTGACGCCCAAGATTATGGCTTCCCTTAAGCCAGCGATGCATGCTTCGTACTCTGCCATGTTGTTGGTGCACTCGAATGCGATGCGCCTCGAGATAGGAATAGGGACATCGTCTGGAGAGTAGAGGATTGCTCCAATACCACTCCCTTTAGAGTTTGCTGCACCGTCGAAGAATAATGTCCATTCATCTTTCTTCTTCTTTTCATCCTCTTCAATGAGCAAGAGATCTTCATCAGGAAAGAACGTCTTAAGCGGCTGATAGTCCAGGAGAGAGTGAGCCGCAAGATGATCGGCGAGGGCCTGCCCCTTGATTGCCTTTTGAGTGACATAGGTGATGTCGAACTCAGACAAGAGTAGCTGCCATTTAGCTATCCTTCTAGTGAGTGCCGGTTTCTCGAACAGGTACTTGAGCGGATCCATGTGAGCGAGGAGGAGAATAGGGAATGCAATCATGTATTGACGGAGTCGCTGAGTTGCCCAGACTAGGGCGAGGCAAGTCTTCTCGATCGGGGAATACCTGGTCTCATAATCGATGAACTTTCGACTCAAATAGTATATTGCTTGCTCCTTCTTCCCGGTCTCGTCGTGCTGGCCGAGGACACAGCCAATGGCTCCTGCTGCTACCGAGATGTATAACAATAAGGGTCGTCCGGGGGCGGGCGGCACTAGGACTGGAGGATTCATGAGATATCTCTTGATGCGATCGAAGGCAACTTGGCAATCATCATTCCATTCTTTTGGAACATTCTTCCGGAGGAGCTTGAAAATGGGTTCACAAATAGGTGTGAGCTGTGCGATGAAGCGACTGATGTATTGAATTCTGCCGAGGAAGCCACGAATTTCTTTCTCTGTTCTAGGAGGGGGCATCTCGATGATTGCTCTGGTTTTGGTCTCGTCGACCCTGATGCCATCCTCGCTCACCATAAAGCCGAGGAGTTTGCCTCCATTGCACCGAAGACACATTTCTGAGGGTTTGAGACGGAGCTTGTACTTCTCTAATCTGTTGAATAGCTTCTTCAGATCTTCAAAGTGTCCTTCAATTGTGCGAGATTTGACGATCATGTCGTCCACATATACTTCAAGCTCTTTGTTCATCATGTCGTGGAATAATGCTGTCATTGCTCGCTGATATGTTGCTCCTGCGTTCTTCAGACCGAACGGCATTACCCTGTAACAGAATGTTCCCCAGGGAGTGATGAACGATGTCTTCTCGCGATCTTCGACGGCCATCTTGATCTGATTGTAACCTGAGAACCCGTCCATGAATGAGAAGATCTTGTGTCCAGCAGTATTGTCGACCAGAGTGTCGATGTGTGGCAAAGGGAAGTCATCTTTTGGACTGGCTTGTTGAGATCTCGGAAGTCGATGCACATTCAAACCTTGCCGTCCTTCTTTGGTACCGGTACGATGTTGGCGAGCCATTCAGGGTAGTTGGAGACTACCAAGAATCCCGCATTATACTGCTTGATGACTTCATCTCGGACTTTCAGAGCCATTCTGGCTTCATTCTTCGAAGTTTCTGCTTCACTGGCTTCATATCTGCCTTGGTTGGCAGATGATGTACAACGAGCTCTTCATCGAGCCCCTGCATGTCTTCATATGAGAACGCAAAGTTGGACAATCTTGGAGCTAGGAACTCTATCATTTTCTGTTTCATCTCAGGTGGCAACGATTTTCCAATGCGTACTTCCCTAGGGATCTCAGGTGTCCCCAAGTTTACTATCTCGAAATCATCGGCTACAACATTGGCTTTAGATTCGAACTTTTTGAGGAGATCCTCTAGTTCAGGAGCCGGATCATCTCCTTCCTTCCTCATTCCGAGCTTCGTCCCAGACCCATGAGCTCGAAGTCTAATTCGATGTCGAAATCATATGATTCGGACTTCAAAACTCATGCGACTTTTTAGACGAACTTGGCATACTACTGAATGCAGGAAAAGAAATGTTTTTTGGTTTTTGAGATTTTCTGAATGAAATGCTAGATGTTTTTGGCTTTTGAAAGTTTTTTATTTTTTGGGTTTTTGAAATTCATGGGACTTTGAACAAGTGGGCATTGCAGACCATGATTGAGCCCAACTTGTTCCAAAGTTCCGGTCGCTGCTTAAACAGGCGTTTTTTTTTTGGAAGCCAGAGCCCTAGATGGCTCTTTGGCTGATTCAAAAGTGAGGGGAACAGATGACAATTCAGGACCCCACACTTCCTCCCCTGAAGAGTGGGGGTTGATGGATTTGGGCGAAGAATCATGGTCTGGCCCAATGACCATGACTTCTCGCTGGTCGGGTTCGAGATATGAGTCGTATTCAGTCCCTCCCGGGTCACTTACCTCGCATTGCAGTTCGTCTTGTTCTACAGCTAGACACAAGTTTGGAATCTGGACATCAGACCAATTAGGGCTGGCCACTTCCCCTTTCTTGGTCCAATGGATGGGCTGCTTCTCTGCCCCTGGCTGGATGATTGATGATGTGATTCTGCAGGGATGGGCAAGTCGTGCCCCTGCTAATTGGTGCTGAGATGGGCAAGTTGTGCCCCTTGCTGATTGAAGTGGGCAGGTTGTGCCCCTGGTTGAGAGAAGTGGGCAAGTTGTGCCCCTGGTTGGGAGCAGGTGTCAGAGTAACCTGTCTTGAAGCTGCTGTATTTGACTTCCTTCTTCGTCTTCATCATTTCCTTCTTCTTCTGGAGGCTTAAATGGTTCGAGAATCTGATCCCATCGAATGGGGGGCCACGTGGCCCAAACTAGGCTCATCGGGAGGCCTTTGTGTAGTGCAGTCGGTTGATTCCCTCCTGGATCTTTGCAAGGTTCTCCCGGCTTGACGAATTGGATGGGTGAGCACCGAAATTTCTTCCTTCTCTTGTCCATGAAGGTTGCCTTGTATCCGAGTCCCCATTTGCGCTGGTTATATATCAGTGGTACCTTTCTAGATTTGAAGTGGTTCTTCATTCGGTATTTGAGGCTTAGACGTTCTGCCGGTGAAAAGACACGATCCACCCTTATCGGTTCTGGATTAGCGATAGAGTTCACGGTCTCGAATTCGAAACTGTGAAACGGGATGTCCTCTTCAGAGTGCTGGATATCAATGACCGGGATGTCTGGTTCAGTGGCAGCAGCATTGGAAGGAATGATGAGTTCCTTCTCTGCATGGATAGAGATCACTTGATTTCCACAGATGTACTTCACTCGTTGATGCAGGGTTGATGGCACAGCTCCAACCTTGTGCAGCCACGGTCGTCCGAGCAACATGTTGAAAGAGGCTGATATATCCAAGATTTGGAATGTGATGGTGGAGACTTCCGGACCTATCTGTACCTCTATGTCGACCTCCCCTTCCACTGATCGGCGGGTGTTGTCGAATGCTCTGACGCATATGGTGCTGGGCCGGAATGAAGAAGGGCTGATTCCCAGACGTTCGCAGTCTTGAGCGGGCAGACGTTTAAGCTTGAGCCATTATCGATAAGGACCAATGGGACGCAGAGGTCTTTGTATCGTAAGGCTATGTTGAGGGATCGCCCATGATCTCGACCTTCTGGTGGCAACTCATTATCAGTGAAGGTGATGGCACGCGGAGCCAGGAGTTGTCCAATCATCAAAGCTATCATTTCTAGTGCCGTATCGGAGGAGACATGAGCATCGTTCAAGGTTTTGGCAAACATTTCTCGGTGTATGCGAGATGTGCAGAGTAGCTCCCATACTGAGATTTGTGCAGGGATTGACTTGAGCTGAGTCGCCACATCGTATGCGGCTTCATTTTTGTTGCCGAGGCCTGAGAGAGCGCCTTTGGGATCTCCTCTGTTCTGATTATCTCTTCGGATGCAACGCCCATTGGGATTCATGTTCCCCACTTCCGCACATTCTGGATAGTGCCATAGAACCTCTTTGTAGTTTTCCTCCCTTTTGCCTTCTAGGACCACCGGTTCTTGCAACGGTGCTGTTGTGGGTACCAGATCTTCCTCGTATGGAGCTTTTGCCTTGAGGACTACATTGTTGCCTGTGCTGAAGGGGTAATATCGAGGCTTGTCTTCATAGACCACATAAGGTCGTGGTCCTGGCTTGACTGTTCCTGGGGCGGGAGGCTCCCATGGAATGAATACTGGTCCTCTTGATATGGCAGGAGGTTTCTCTGTTCGTGAGCTGCCGTAGCGTGATTGATACGCCTCCGGGATTTGCCCCTTACAATATGACTGGCTTGACTGGAAGAGCTCCTTCCAAGACAACGGGCTTGCTTGCTGATGAGTGTAATCCTTCCATTGCGGATTGGATTGTTCTGGAGTTGCCCCTTGCAAGATGACAGGTTCGTATGTGGGCTCAATGTATGATTGTGCTCCTTCTAGGACGACTGGTTCCCAGCTTGAATGGTTGTAAGGTGCCCCTTGAACAACTGGTATATCATATGGAGGTGCTCCTTCGAGCACTACTGGCTCGGAGATTGAAGGAAGAAAGGGACTTGCCCCTTGCAAGACTGGAGGAGGATTTGTTGGCTCATAAGTGTAGGCGTGAATGGATTGGATGGGGGAGAAGAAGCGATCGAGATGATCCCCTTCTTCTATACTATTGACTGCAGGGCCACGAGACGAACTGGGGTCCGTCGGATGTTGAGGCAGAGGATTCTGAAGGATGTTGGTGGAAGCTGCTGGAGAAGTTCCAGGGACCGAGATGACGATCTTGCGGTCATCAATTAGGTCTTGTATAGCATTTTTCAAAGTATAGCATCGATCAGTGGCGTGGCCACGTCCTTGATGGTAGGCACAGTACTCATTTTCTCGGTAGTTTGGAGGCAGAGGATGAGGCGGAGGCCTAGGTGTCATCAGAGTGGGTAACTGCTTTTGTACCAGCGTAGTCATGATTTGACTAAGTGGTTGACTGAGTGAGTGAACTTCCTGAACTCCCTGTAATTCTGCCTGTTCTGGTATGAGTATTGGCCATTTCCCCTGAACTGATGCTGTTGTCGAGGTGGTTGTGGCTGAGGATTCGGTTGTGGCTGATACCGCTGAGGCTGATGCTGAACTTGATTCTGCTGATACTGTTGACGTCCCTGTGGGGGAGCATGTTGATTTCCTTGAGCAGTGGTGTTGATGTTGTTTACCTCTGTTGGGCGGGGAGGAGAACCACTGCGGTTTCCATTCCCGTGCCCGATAGGTCTTCCCTCCACTCTGTTCCTCTTGATTGGAGTGGCTTGATGAGGCCATGGGGAGATCGTCCCGGCCCGGATCCCTGCTTCAACTTGCTCTCCAGCACGGATCAACTGCGAGAAATTCGCATATGGATGCGAGATGAGATACCCGGATATGCCTGGATATGTTGAATGAACAATCATGGAGATTTGTTCTTCGTCGTCGATAGGCGTTCGCATTCGAGCTGCCATAGCTCGCCAACGACCCACATAAGCTGATAGAGTTTCATCACTCCTTTGCTGAGAGCTGCGAGATCGGCTCTTCTGGGTGCCATGTTGAGATTGTACGCGAATCTGTCGACGAAAGCCTGGGAAAGCTGTTCCCATGTCCTGATGCGGTGGCAGTCCAATGAAGTGTACCAATCGAGGGCATCGCCCTTCAGAGATTTTTGGAACAAACGAATGAGGGCTCCTTCATTTCCTGAGATTGCACTCAGCTCTCCACAGAAGGCCTTGAGATGTGCTGTGGGACAACCGCTGCCGTCGTATCTTTTGAATTTTGGTACCTCAAAGTTTTGAGGTACTTGAAGCATCTGGGAAAGGACACAAGTCTCTGAACTTGGTCGAAGGTAATCAATTCCTTGTTGTGCTGAAGCTGATTTTGCAAGATCTGGAACTGCTCCCGCAACTCGTCCAGTCCTGAGTGATCTGTTCGAGCGACTGGTGCCTCCTGGAGTAAGGCACGTTCTTCTTCGGCATAGTGGTCGATGTCCTCGACCCTATGGGTTTGCTGAAAAGCAACCGCGGGTTGCTGAAATTGGTTGATGATTGAACTGGATTCTGATGAACTTGTGCTTGAAATGGTGTGAATTGGTTTGATGATTGAACTGGATTCTGATGAACTTGTGCTTGAAATGATTGTAACTGAACTGGAGACTGTACTGAAGGTTGAACTGGAACTTGCCAGAAATTAACTGGATTTTGCTAAATTGAAGATTGCTGGAAATTAATGGATTTTGCTGAATTGAAGATTGCTGGAAATTAACTGGAATCCCATCAGCGGGGATGTGCTGGAATTGAAAGTGCTCCTGTTTGCAGGAGGCTGAGATGCTGGGAAGTGACCCCTTGTTGGGTATTCGCCACTGTCCGCTGATTGATGTGGGCTTGACACTGACCCCCGTTGTGGGCATTCGCCAGTGCTGTCCCTGTTGCTGGAAATTGAATTGAAATCCCATCGGCGGGGATGTGCTGAAATTGAAAAGGTGTCCCATCGGCGGGGATGTGCTGAAATTGAAAAGGTGTCCCATCGGCGAGGACATGCTGAGATCTACTGAGATTGTTGTTTGCAAGATTGACTGGAGGTTGACTGGATGTTCCTGCAACGAAAGTGCTCTGAGATGGCCTTGTCGTCGCAGGAAGATATTGAGAAAGATGCCCCATAGCGAAGGGCTGAGATGGCTGTTGTCGGTAGTCTTGGGTAGACTCCGCTGGTTGTGATTGATTTGAACTAGAGGCCGGAAGGACCTGGCATGGTGCTGCTGAGATTGCTGAACTGGGCCAACCTGATTGTTGGCTGCTGCTGCGGTGGTTTGTGCTTGCATGAATTGCAAGAGCATTTCTTGCATTGCTCTCACTCCTTGTGCCAATTCTTGTATGATTGGTGTATTGTCAATGGGCTGTTGCGCTTGAGGTTGCGCTTCGGTCATCTCAAGAGCAGGGAGGAGATGAGTTCTTCTTCGTGGTCGGACATGGCTTGTTGAGCCCGAGTGCGGATTATGCTGCGGAAGGGAAGTTGTCTCCGCGTACGTTGAGCCCGAGGAGCGCAATGGTAAGGACTATACTCTTTTGGGTTTTGGGATTTTCTATTTTTTTTCTGGTTGGTTTGGGATTTTCTATTTTTTTTTTTTTTTGGGTTTTTGGGTAGAATGCTATGCAGATGAGATTGTATAAGGATTAGTGACTTTCAAGTACGGGAAGGATTCTGTTTTTCAAGTCGGATCACGACTAGTGGGACTAGTTCATCCACAGTGGAGTCGTCATTCTGTGGACCCTCGCCGATTTTTCCGCGCTCCCACACGACGTCGTTCTCCCTTTCCTTTCGGAAGAAGAAGAAGAAGAGGTGCGTGCGTGCGAAACCGCCGTTTGTGC
Organism: Liriodendron chinense; assembly: GCA_003013855.2. Taxonomy (NCBI): domain Eukaryota; kingdom Viridiplantae; phylum Streptophyta; class Magnoliopsida; order Magnoliales; family Magnoliaceae; genus Liriodendron; species Liriodendron chinense. The sequence goes on along the minus strand of PVNU02002500.1, from coordinate 439 downwards.
CACTGGCTTGCCTCGTTCTCGAGGGCTTTGTTTGATTGTCGTATTAAACTGGATGTGTTTAAATGTGTTGATATAAGACCAGAGTCGCCACTAGCCAGTTACTTCGAATCTACAGTCGGCTAGACCCCGTAGAAACGTTAGAGAAGGGGATCTGAAGATCCTTTCCTCTAAAATGACTCCTGTTGATCTGCGACCAGAGATTCAAGGTAAGGGATCACGGTTTACAGGGTGGGAAGAGGTTAAGCACCCCACACACTGCCCGTACCGAAGTACGGTCTCTACTTCACAGAATCGATCAAATACTTGAAAGTCTAGTTTAATCCTCGTATATTCTCATGGATGACATGATGCATGAATGCGGGTCTGAACAGTAAGAGTTTCTGGTGGGCAGGTTCCAACAACGGGCAAGCCCAGAGCGTACGCTCGAACTGACAGGTGC
>PVNU02002499.1:0-37838 GCA_003013855.2 Liriodendron chinense | reverse complement strand
TAAGTGCGAGGCTGCGATGTAGTAATAATTCTCAGTAAGACCGAGGTCGATCCACAGGGAAAGAGGTAAACACTTCCAACCACTCTAATAACTGGAATCTAAGAAAATTTAGAAAATCAGTTTTTAACATAAAACAGAAAAATCTGGAATTTAGAAGAACTAGAGCATCAAGGATCCACTTGTAGTAGTTCAATACCATCCATTCATCCAAGCACAAACACAATTAGAATCAAAGTCCTATCTCTCATCTAATTGGAAGATACAACATTCAAGAACAAACAATCCCACTTAAATCTAGAAATCAGATTTCTAGTTTTAATGAAGCACGTAGAACTTGAACTTGTAGCCTTCGAAGGAACAGCCATACCAAGAGATCATGGCATGCTCCAGGTTACTACAATTCAAATCCAAACAAACCCATCATGGCAATTTCAGAGAATTGCAAGGAACTCATGTCCGGAGTACATAAACTCTTATAATTCATCTAAAAATCCAAGCTTTATTCAAACTAGAAGTTTAAAATCCATAAATAAATAAGGGTGCTTGGATAAATGAGTTAAGCATGGAAACAAACTACAAACTTCACCTCTTAGCTCTAGCTAAGAGGTTAACTAGAAGAAAACATAAAAAACTAGAACTAGAACTAAGAAAAGAAAGAAAACTAGTTATAGGAGGCTAGGAAGCCCCCTAGGTCTTGATCTCTTTGCTCCCCACGTCCCTTGATGCCTTAGGAAGAGAGTGGAGGTGGCCTTTTATAGGAGAAATCACGCACCAAGTTGGAAACTTTCGCACCAAGTTGGAAACTTCCAGAAATCTCAGTGTCCCTTGCGCAATCTGGACGCTGACCGGCTGGCCGGACCCCCTGGCCGGCCGGCCGGTTGATGCTTGCACAACAAAACAGGGCCATCTGGACACCAACCGATCTGTCAGCCGGCCGACCTGGCAAAAACAGTCCATCAAGTTTTGTTGAAAAAAGTTGAAAATCCGACCTGTCTAGCCCAAGGGCCGACTTGTCGGCCGGCCGGCCGAATCTAGCCACCAACCAGCTGGAGGTGTAATAGCAGGGCTATTTACTACATTTTCTGCACTTTTCTTTTCTGGCCCTATAGCTCTGCACATTGGTTTTTCTGGCCCTACCAGGTCTTTTAACATGATTTCTTTAAGGTTTTTCTTTATTTTTCAATTCCATCTTTCATGGCTTCTTTCCTCCATTCTTGGCCTTTCTTCCATTGATCTGTTGTGCAGCACGCTAACAACATCGGTGAATCGAGATCAATCTCCGGCCTCACCCACAAACAATAAATAAGAAGAAATATAATCTAAAAGTAGAATCTAAGCAAACCAACAAACCACAAGACAAATTTTATGTGGAAAAAACCTCAAACAAGGGTAAAAAACCACAGTGCAAACTTCCACTATGAAGAAGACAAAGTTACAAGCATACTACTCACCTTCTCCGATGCTCCCATGCACAGAGATGACCCTTTTTGCTAACCTCTCGCCTCTTTCTCACCTTGGACTTGTAGAAACCCTAATGACCCACCCTAATCCCGGATTACACCCCTTTATATAGTAAAACCCGAAATTAGAATAGAAAATAGGAAACCCCTCACTTCAAGTCGCGGCTGGTCGGGCGCCTGCCCACTTCAGAAACAGTCCAGCGAGATCCTGGAGGAAATACCCGATTATCGGGCTCCCGGTCCACTTGACCGTCAGTCGCCCGACTGTTCATAGAACAGTCCAAAGACATCTGTCTCAATTTCCTGCATATCGGCCGCCCGGTCCTCAGACAGTCCAGGCGCCCGACCACCTCCTTGGTCAGCAATGGTATGATTGGCTCCACACCTCAACATGATCTTCAAGGTGTCCTAAAGCGGTCTTTTAGCGTTAAATTCACAAGGTCTCTCTCTCATTCCTACATTCACAAAAACATGTATTAGATAGGTCTTTTATCATAGAAAGTATGCATAATGTGATGATGAAAAGGGGTTAGACTATGTAATATTCATGGCTCAACAAACACCCCTCCTTGTCTTTCGACCCTTTGGACTTCTTCCTTAACTTAGAACATCCATGTTTATTACTTCCTTCACTCAACGATCTTACTCGCCCTTTAACGTTTAGAACATTCCTAGATTCCCCTGAAATTCTTGATGCCTTTCTTCTAGATTCTTTGCTGAGAATTATACCTGCTACATCATCGAATTTCAAATTAATCAATCCTGTAGAATTGCTCATGGCAACCACCAAAGCATCCCAACTGTCTGGAAAACTAGACAAGATCAACAATGCCCTAACCTCATCATCAAAGATGATACCAACGGATTCCAACTGGCTCGTGACTGTATTAAACTCATTTAGATGCTCAGCCACGCCCCCACCATCTGATATCTTCATGTTGAATAGCCGCTTCATGAGATGAACCTTGTTGGACACTGAGGGTTTCTCATACATCGTGTTAGTGCATACATCAAGTCTTTTGTGGTCTTCACCTTGGATATATTGAAGGCGACGCTCTTTGATAAAGAGAGTCGGATCGTTCCCAACGCCTTCCAATCCATAAGGGTTCATTCATCATCGGTCAGCTTCTTCGGTTTCTTCTCTTTTCCTTCTAGAGGAATATAGAGGTCCTTTTGATACGGTAGTCTTGCATTTACATCTTCCAGAAGGCAAAGTTTGATGCATCAAACTTCTCAATCCGTATCTTCTCTTCTTCTGTCATTGCTCCCACTTGAATTAAACCAATAGCTCTGATACCAGTTGTTGCGCAGCAAACCAACAACGCCGGTGAACCGAGATCGAATCTCCGATATCACCCACAAACGATAAACAGGAAGAAATATAAGTAGAAACGGAAATCCAAACAAACCAACAAACCACAAGACAAAATTTACATGAAAAAATCCCAACAAAGGTAAAAAACCACAGATGCACTCTCCACTATGAAGTAAAAACGAAGTTTACAATGAAAACTCACCTTCTCCTATGCTTCCCATGCACAAAGATGACCCTTTTGCAAACCTCTCTCTCTCTCTCTCTCTCTCTCTCTCTCTCTCTCTCTCTCCTTGGACGTATTAAAACCCTAACCCCATACCCCAACACCGAATTATAACCCTTAATATAATCTAAAACGAGAATTGGAGAGACAAAATAGGAAACTGCGGATTCACAGTCCGTGCACGGTCAGGCGCCCGACAGATCAATAATCTGTCTAGAGAGTTGAAGAGAAATTCCTTCGGGTTTCGGTCGCCCGACCCGGCATGGTCGAGCACCCGTTCATCTCTGAAACAGCCCAGAGACAATTTGCTTCTTCTAGGTGAATTTTGGTCGCCCAACCCTGACTAGCCGGGCGCCCGATCACCTCATGCTTGCAAAAAATAACTGGTGTGCTGGCTCCACACCTGAACAATAGCTTTAGAAGTCGTAGTCGTAATAGTATTAGAAAGAGCACAAGCACGACCATGTCCACGACCATCACATCCACGTCTATGAGATGAGGCATATGCCTTCGTATGACATTCCTGAATACCATGACCAAATGGATGACAATAAGCGCACTACTCTTTACATTGAGCGACAACATGAGCCACCTTGTTGTAGCCTCGACACGTTAATGGGGTCGAACCACAGTTGTTAGTAGAGGTGGATGTTGCAAGCACAAGATATTACGAACCTGGAGATGGAGAAATGGAGGGGAGAACCTTCAAACTCTGTTCCTCAGCTGAGAGATCATTGATAACCGTATTCAACGAAGGGGGAGGACTACGATTCAGAAGTGCAGCCCGACTGTGTTCAAATTCCGGTCGTAGCTTCAAAAGAAGTTACCGAACCCTTGCGCTATCATGCATAGTCTGAAAAATCTGAAAATCACGAGGAAACTCAGGATCCATAATTGTCATCTCTGTCCAAATGGCAACTATCTTGGAGTAGAAGGCCTGAATAAATTTGTCAACCTGAGTCAAGTGCACGAGATCCTATTCCAAACAATATAAACGGGCTGCATTACTCTGCTGGTAAATCACTTGAAGGTGATCTCACATTTCCTTAGCGATGTGATGTGGAGTGAGAACAATAGCAATCGACTTGTTAATCGAGTCAAGAATTTAAGTGATGATCCTTCAATTTGTCATCTCCCAATCAACATGTTTTTCGACGTCGGTAGATGAGGAGTCCGAAACAAATCCATCAATAATCCCCCATAACCCTCAACCACACTGTGGGGCATCCACGTTAAAGGAATCCTTGTCCATACCTCAGGGATTGGTGGCGGCAGGGGCAGGGGCAGGGGCAGGGGCGTGCACTAGCAGTAGTAGAGAAGGACGACGTGGGCAAGGAGGCTGGTGCCTGTGCAAGGCGAGGCAGGGATACACGGGCAGGTATGTACGGGCAGGGGCACGGGGCTGGGGCTGGGGCTGGGGGTGAGGTGTGGGGCTTGTTCAGGTGCCGAAGAGGAGGAAGAGGGGATGGCGGGATCTGGATGGTGGAGGTGCCACTTTTCTATAACCATATGATCCATAATCATATTGTGGCATAAAACTAGGGCTGCCTTGCCCACTATTGACATCCATGGACCCCATGCTCCATACTAAGGAGTCTTTCATAGCATTACTCAGCCGCTTTTTCTTACGATGATTGTAGGCCTTATTTTGAAATACAAGGACAAGTACTCTGATCTTTGTCCTCAGCGTCATGATCAAATTCCCTCTCTCCATAGCAGTCTCTCTTGAAGCTTCATGTTGTAATGGCAGAATACTAGCATTTGGAGCCACTCATGACCTAAATTGCTTCTCCTATTTGTGTAAATGAGCGAGAACATGCTCTAATTTCACTCATACGTTGATGATGACACTATCTATGCGAACATGTGAATAACTAATTGTTGTAAGGTCTCGTAGTCGCACCGATACATAACCCACCATTCACCTATGAAATTGGTTATTTTTTTCAGTTTAGTCCACATGTAAACTAACTTTTAACTACAAGCCTACATGTAATAACTTGCATGGCATTATCGTGTTCCTTGACTCTCTCGTAGCCTCGCACCCAAACATGCCCTTCGCATCCTAGAAGATGATGATTTGTTGATGGCATTTGATAGTAATTGTTAGTGTAAAGAGTTGCAGGAACTTGGGCAATAATTATATGCAAAACATTTTTACCTTATTCTCAAAAATGGGCTTTCTTTGGAGAATTGGGGAATAACTTCTTGTACACTTCGTGCAACACCCTCTTCAAGTCGCTGTCTTCGTTAAGTCTATGACTGTAGTTGTACTTGTGGCTTAGGAAGTATGTTGAAGCCAAAATGATGCACATATTTGTATATTAGTATCAAGAAAAGAACCATAAAAATTCATATTATGCAAGCAGCCATTAAAGTATTGAAACATAAATAAAAAAAATCTAATTACTTGTTGGCCTTGTGAAGTGGGTGCTCAAGAGTCATTTCCCATCGATCATCAATTATTTTGTGCATCCATTAATATGAATTCGGGGCTATGACTTCAATGGCCTGTTTTATGTACCACATGGACTCGTACATGGAACCTATCAATGGATATGTCTCCCTATCTACTATCCTTAGCACATAATATATGGCTCCAGAATACCTATCACACCACGCACAAAGTTCCAGAAAGTGCTACTCGAAACAATCTTCTCAATCCTCCACACTGCTTTTTGGATGCTTTGATTCTATTGCAAATACTCTCTAGAGTTAAAAAGCTTTCTCAGCCCCTAACTTTGTTTTAGGAGGCTTTCTAAGGTGATGAAATGTGTGGTTAACTATGTTGCCTAAGGCCACACTATACTGCTACCACGTCTCTTGTGCATCTTTGCTAATTGCTAGGTGTGATTGTGGATGAAATTTGTAATTGCCGGAGCGTGACAATCACACTCTTGAACTTGAATGCAGATCTCTCACCTATCCCCTAAGTATCAAATCAATGCAATAGGCTGCGCATGAGGTCTAGTACAGGTTGCATTTCTTCATCAACTCCTTCGCCTTCACAAATGCGCTCCCATTGTCTATGGCAAATCGCACCACATTCTTCCTTTCACCTCCTTCATTACATCATTAGCCCATAGATATGATTTGAGTTTTTTTTTTTTTTTTTTTTTTTTTTTTCTCATTTGACGCATCAATGACTTTAGGAATACGATCCTCCCTTTAAAGTAGACCATAAAGTTTAACGCGAACATCCTCCTTGGTTTCGTCTACCCATCACACGTCAACGTGATTTCATTTCTCTCACGACAGTCTTAACTTGTCGATATTGTGATCCATGTCAGTGACCTTGTTGTTTTAAGTCATGCCTCATACTCTTGTATGATGTAGGCAACATAGCCACATTGCACTTTATTAATCATATTCTTGAAGTGTGGTCTTACTGTTACATTGGTTGACACAAGGTCATAGATAAAAAAAAAAAAACTTTGGCATGAACTTCGCTACACCTTTCTCACATCCCCTTCACTCCACAAATTCTTCAGCTGCTGCTTCTTTACCCCTTCATCTCTATACATTACTGGATCTGAAGGTACATCCGCATACGCACACTAAGACTGTGGGCCTATAGCACATCGGCTACCTAGCGCCCATCCTCCCTTGCCACCATCAGCCCCCGACTGCTGCCCCCCACTTCACTCTCCTCACCAGCCTCCCGTGTACACCCCTCAAAAGTGGGCATACATCCCACCCACTTATCTTATCCCTGTTCCACTACTCCTATAACAACTCATCAATAGTGTGTCTATAGTTGGGGTCATACTCATCCACATCCTCTACTGACTTAAGGCCACGCGCTGGCCACACTAACTCCATAAACTCCCTCTCACGCTTAGCACACTCATCTCTGATCTTCACCTCTTTCTTCAACACCTCATTCATCTAAGGCAGTTGTATAATCGAATTCATCATATTATCTTATGCTTAAGTGATGCCTTCTTTTTTAAGGTTAAGTTGGAGATCCTCATCAAGCGATGAATTCGATTATATAACTGCCTTTCTAAGTATGTTTTTTATAATTCAATACGATAGTATCTTAGGGATGACTCTTTTCATTCTCCACCAGTATTGATTTGACTTGGCATAAGACAATATATCGAAACATGATGATGATTGTTCTGTTGTCATGTAGAAGTAGAATTAAGAGGGTTTTCCCCATCATATGTATGGCCCAATGCCTTTATAGAGGCTACAAATCTTCCCTACATTATTCTAGAAAGAATTCACTGGAGCTCTCTTGCTTACATCTCACTTGAAATCACATAATTTCCTAATCCAATGTTACATTGAATAAAGGAGAATACTAATATAAAGAAAACTAAAAAGAAGACTTCAAATCTCAGTAAACTTCTTTATGTACTAACTGTAAGGGATTTTGGACACAGCTGGGCAGTTTATAGGGATCATACAATTGTACAAAGATCCAAAACACCATACAGATTATTCATAAACCTTTTAAAGATATCTGATTGAATTTGTGGGCTCCACAAGTCAATCGGTCCATTAGATGGGCCATCCAATTGGATCTGTGGGTCGCACATCCCAATTGGTCTGTTGATCTAGTATAGAATAGCTATCTCATCCTTTCATCCAATCCAGATGATGTGGTCCCAATCTTTTAGTTTGGTAGTTGGATTGCTCTCTTCAAGTAGGGACTTGGGACCTAGGGTGGTTGGATGGGCTTGATCTATGCTTTGGACTGTTGGATGGGTCTCTCTGCCCTTCTCTGCTGTCCGAACCCTTAAATGGGCTGATCACACATTGGTCATATCTAGGTCTCTCTAGGATGATTGAGTGGTCAAGTTGCATTAATTCATAATTTCATATTCAGATACAAAGTACTTAGTCTTTGCTAACGGAGATCTGCTATTTTCTATTACTTCATTTTGTTTAGTTTTTCACTAGACTAAGCACCATGGATGCACATATAAAGGGGGAAAAACCAAAATGCTTCCATAAACAGTTCAAGCTTGTCTTCAGTATAAACTGTGATTATAAAACTTGAAAACACAACTGATTCAGAAGTCTATTGAGTTGGGTGGTACTGAAGACTCAATGGACGACTCGAAAATAATCGATACAAAATAGTCGGAATTAAATAATTAGTTATATACACTAGGGGGTGGAGAGAGGGAGGGAGAGAGATCGGACTCATCGGAGGGGAAGGGAGTGGCTAGGTGTGGGCTACACACAAAGAGAGAAGGCTGCCTGGATTGGTTTTAACGTTTGTTTAGGTGTGGGCTACACGCAGTGATTTGGCCCACTTGAGTTTTAAATATGCCTCGGATTTGGGCTCACATCATAGCATGAACTGCTGCAGCTGATGGATCAGTGGATGTCACAAAGACTTCATGGTGGGCCCCACAGAGCTTTTTGTTGCATGGTCTCGTAGGCATCTGTGTTGTGTGCAGGCTACATACAAAGAGGAAATAAAAAGGTTAGGTTGTGAACTACTCTTATCAGAAATGAGGGAAATACCCTGGTTAAAGGGCCAGACACATCAATATTCTTTTGTTTTGAAATTTTGTCAATGACAAATCGTGGAGATAAAATTGTTCAAATGCTACTCGCATTATTTTAAATGTATAATTTAGTATAATCAAGGAAGAACGTAGATAATCCAAGGAAAAATCTAGGAAATCTAGGAAACAAAATGAAAAAACTTAAAGGTGACTTGATTGGAACTCGAATGAATCGAGTTTCTGTAGAGAGACTTGAAATCCAGTAGAGGCAACTCGGTCGAGTTTCAAGTTGGCATGTTGAGTTCTTAAACTACAGTCCAATCAAAATAGCTTTGTAACCATCCTTAATTCATGAATATGGTTCTGCTTCTCAACTAGGATCACCAAAATTTCAATGATGTTTCTTTAGTGGGCTTATATGCTAGCAAGGAAAGTGAGTTTTCTGGATCTCTTCTTGTTTGGAAATGAGCCTTCTTTTAAACCCTGTACTGTTTATACATACTAGAACTACTGCATTCCATTTCTCTTCCGAAGGTCTGGTTCCTTCCTCGTTCTGACTGTGTTTGTTTCAGTAGCTGTCTTTTCCTTTTTCCAAGATTGGCTTTTTACTGATGTTGGCATTTAATGTTGGGAAATAAAATCTGAGATCTGCTCTGTTCATGGGTGGATTGCAGAGTGGATGGACCACACTCCCAAATTCCATGGATTGGATGGTCCTATCCTTCTGATGACTGGGACCTTTTCCTGTTCAGTTTTGACCATTGCCAGAATTCTTTTTTAATGTTCATTTGTCAGTCAATGACTGCATGGTTAAGATCATCTAATCAGTGAGGTTTTTCCACCATGCATCAACCCACCCAATGGCTGGTCTGGGTCATTAACTGTTGTACCATGCGTACGAATTTTTGCGGAAGCTTGCAATAAGACTTTTGGATGCACAGTGCACCAAACAGTAACCTCTTCAATGTTTCCTGTTTTTCTTGTAGCAGAAATTTAAATGGTAATGGTTGATATGTTTTCCTAATTTCTAGGTGCAAGCTGCTCCTCGGATTTACAAGAAGCCACCAATCACTCCACAAGCTATATTTAAAGATCCGATTTTAAACTACTTCAGGGACATATCAGATGATCAATGGGTGAGAGCAATCGATTTCACTCCGTCTTCTTCGATCGGGCAATCTTCTGCATTGTGTTTGGAGGTTCCATACAGCTGCAAGCTTCCTGATATCGGTGAGAACTTCGTTCATTTTAAAGAAATTAACGGTAGATTCATCGTGGAGAGCGGTTCTTCCTTCTCTCGTGGTTTGGATCTGGTCCCCATCGTCGGGCCTCGCCAGAGGACTCAAATACCATATAAGATTCTGTTTAAGATAAACAGTTTGGTTCAGAATGGGATCATCATGGGCCCCACACTCGATGATGATTTCTTTAGGTTGGTTGATCCTTGTTTGGTACCTATTCGCTACGTGGAATATGCCCTCGAGACTCTATTTCAATTAAAAGATTCCTGCTTTGAACCTGCAAAATGGCTTCGTAAGCAGTATGGAAAATACCGTGCATCTCAGCACCCTCCAAAATCCACCACTATTTCATTGGATCCTGGTTTGGTCTATGTCCACAGGGTTCAAATCACCCCCAGTAAAGTGTACTTTTGTGGGCCGGAGGTCAACGTCTCAAATCGCGTATTACGCCAGTTTGATGAAGATATAGATAACTTCCTTCGTGTTACTTTCGTCGATGAGGAGTGGGATAAAATGCGGTCGACAGATTTGGCGCCACGGGCAGTTCCGGAAAATGGTGAAAAACACACTGATATTTATAAAAGGATACTAACCACATTGAGAAATGGCATAGTTGTCGGCGGTAAGAAGTTTGAATTTCTCGCATTCTCTTCAAGTCAGTTACGGGAGAATTCTGCATGGATGTTCGCAGCAAGGAGCGGACTCAATGCAGCTGGTATAAGGAGGTGGATGGGTGAGTTCAGTAAAATAAGGAACGTGGCGAAATATGCAGCCCGACTGGGTCAATCCTTTGGGTCGTCCAAAGAAACTTTGAGCGTTGGAAGGCATGAAATTGAACATATTTCTGATATAGAGATCAGAAACAAGAAATATAATTTCTCAGATGGAATTGGAAAAATTTCAGCTGATTTAGCTAAAAGAGTGGCAATGAAGTGCGATATCAGAGGTTCGACGCCGTCAGCCTTCCAAATTAGATACGGTGGGTACAAAGGTGTTGTAGCTGTGGACCCCATGTCTCCATACAAGTTGTCCTTAAGAAAAAGCATGTGCAAGTATGAATCGGACAACACGAAACTGGATGTTTTGGCATGGAGCAAATATCAGCCTTGTTACCTCAATCGGCAGTTGATCACTCTTCTGTCGACGCTCGAAGTTAGAGATGGTGTGTTTGAAATGAGGCAAAAAGAAGCTGTAGATCAACTGGACCTGATTTTAACGGATCCTCTAAGAGCACAGGAGGCGCTCGAAGTCATGTCTCCAGGAGAACACAATCGGGTCCTTAGAGAGATGCTGATGTGTGGTTATAAGCCTGATGCCGAGCCATTCCTTTCAATGATGCTGCAAACTTTCCGTGCATCAAAGCTGTTGGAACTGAGGACTAAGACAAGGATTTTTGTTCCGAAAGGAAGATCAATGATGGGATGCCTTGATGAAACGAGGTCTCTTGATTATGGGCAGGTGTTTGTGCAAATATCTTGTGTTGGGCGTAAGCATTTTCATGATAAGAATCCATTTAAATTTGGTGGAAATGAGTCGGATCAGGAGCCTATTGTCATCGAGGGTAAAGTATTCGTTGCCAAAAACCCATGTCTCCACCCAGGTGACATTCGTGTGTTGCGGGCCATCAACATCCCAGCCTTACACCATATGGTTGATTGTGTTGTTTTTCCACAGAAAGGAAAAAGGTCAGACATTCTCGCAGCTTAATTTTAGAATTTAATTTCTAGACTTCAAATGCTTCTAGCTTAATTTTAGAATTTAATTTCAAGACTTCAAATGCTTCTACGGTTTTTGTGTTATCACTTCTAACCTGTTCATTATTCAATTTACATAACCTTGCACTGGATGATTATAACAATATATTAGATGCTTGTGCGGAATCCTGTGAGTGGTAGTTACATCTTCTTCTATCCTAATAAACTGTTTAATGTTTTGAGTGTGAGAATCTGTGTGAATTCCTTGCTTTTGAGCTTCAGTGGAACTCATGTAATTGTTCGACCATGAACCTCTGTTAAGGACACATCCTTTCATATGGAACATGAAAGAAAACTCATCATGCAAACTCACCCTTGTAACTTATTTTAGCCCTAGCAAGGGATGTTTTGGAGAAGCCAGTAGGTAAGATTTTACATGTATCAAGAGTTATTGGTGGTTTTTCTTTCTTATTATCATCATAATCTAGGCCTTATCCCAACTAATAGGGGTCGGCTATGTGAATCCTGTTTCGGCATTGCATTCTATAAGGGAGCATAACTTCAGTTAGGGTCCATTTGGACACATCTGCAAAAAGGGTTTTTGCCACTGAAATGTTGTTTTGAGCTAGACATTGTTAGGCTTCTGCATTTGGATGCACGTTCGCAGATGTGACTAATGCCCCACTTGAAAAATCGGCACTAAAAAACCCACTTTCTGAAAGCCAATCAGATTGGTTTTTGGCGAGTCGACGAATAAGTTGACCAATGAAGTCGACAAAAAAGGGTTTGTGGAGGAAAGGGGCTTGCAGAAGTTGCATCCAAACAGGCCCTACATGCATAGGTCATCAAGTCTTTTCTTACTACCTCCACGTACATCTTTTTGGTCATCCCTCTTCACTTGCCCTTTTAGAGCCTTTAGTGCACCAACTTGCTCCTAAACATCTCAGTTCTTGGTCTCAGTTGCACATGACCAAACTATCTAAGACTACTTTCCCTCATCTTATTACTGTCAAATCACCACGTTCTCTAAAAGCTCGAGCTGTTAGAGGATGATGTATCAATGTATATCAAGGGACTCTAAAACTCCCCCACACGTGTGGGGTGGAACTCCGCACGGGAACATACTTGGGCAAAGGTGGAGGGACACTCACACCATAAACGGCCCCTCGTGGGAGAATATATTACCGGTGGCATATTTGCTACTTCCGGGATTTGAACATAGGGCCTTCCTCTTTGATACCATGTCAAATCACCACTTTCTCTAAAAGCTCGATCTGTTAGAGGATGACGTATCAATGTATATCAAGGGACTCTAACAATTACCTTGGCGCTATTTATAATTTTCCCCGAATGCATTCATTTCTAATTCTATCCTTCCACGGCTTTCCATTCATCCATCTCAACATCCTCAATTCAGCCAAACATTATACGAACATGTTATTCCTTTACTCCTTAACATTTTGTCCCATAAAGCATGGCTGGTCTTATGGCTATCATATAACGGTCATTGTTTTCCTACTCTCATGGGGGGGTTAGTTGTATATTCACATGCCTCTACTTATATACGACTGCCATGTTTAGAATGTATACTTCGGTTAGGGACACTGATGGATATGTGGTGAAACTAGTACTTCCATTATTTTTGGTTAAAATATGAAACAATATCCATCATAGTGAGAATCAACAATCAACTAAAGAATTTCTATTTCTTAAATGTAAAAGGCTAAAAATCCTAGTTTTTAGCAGGTCAGGCCAACACAACATTCTTACAAAACCATGATCCGAAACACCATTGACTACATTGAATACATGTCAAAAACCACTTATAAATGCTATATTCTTGCGTTCCCAAATTTCCCCTTTTTCTGATATTTTTGTGTTATTGTTAAAAAACATGCAGATACGTTCCGATACAAGTTAGATGAAAAATCCACTTTGTATTATTTTCTGGCATGGGTACACCCTCCAATATTGATATTCAGAACCTTCTCGCTAGCTGCGCCAGTCTTTCCAGAGTCACTTCTTTGCTAAGGGTGCATTTGGTTGCACCAAATATTGTGAAATTTCATAATTTTTGCACCAACTACCCTAAATGAAATTCTTCCTCTCGATCCACTTCTTTGAGAATCTTCTCCTCTTTCTTCAGCCAAACTTCCACCCTTGTTCTTGAGTAATCCTCCTTGCTTGCGGCACTAGTTATCTAATTACTGTTGGAAATGGACGCCTCAAACTTCATGCAACAGAGGCCACCGACCGGTCGTCCGATCGGTCGGTCACGATGGAGCAAAGGCAGCAAAGCTTCTGGACAGATTTTTGGGCATCCAGCCGGCCGACCGGTCGGCAGTTTCCTAATTGGAGTGGGTTTTTTGCATGGTTTTGCGCAAAGAGTTTCTAAACTCGGTTTTCTCCTATTTAAGGAGTGTATTACAGGATTAGATGTATCCTAGATTGGAAATGAGATTGAGAGAGGTTCTAGGTGAGAGAAAGAGCTTGAGAAGAGGGTTTTCTTCTTGGGAAAGCTTGAGATTTCTCTTTTAGGCTTGTGATCTTGGGGTTTGGGTTCAATCTCATTTAACTTCTGATATTATAGTGGATTGGTGTCGCTTTGTGCAGTGGTTTTTTACCTGTGAGGGGTTTTTCCACATTAAATTCGGATTGTCTATGTGTGCTTGGTTGCATGCATTATGATTGCATTGTGTTGCTTGTTTGATTCAATTTGCTGCTTGTGTTCTGCTTTGCTTCTGCTGTCGGCCCTTCTATCCCAACAATTGATATCAGAGCGATTGTTGGGGTGTAGCAGAAATTTAAATTTGAGACAAGAGCATGGCATTGGGCATGAGGTTCGACACAAAAAAGTATTCAGAGAAAAATAATTTTGAACTTTGGAAGGTGAAGATGAAAGGCCCTCTAGTTCAGCAAGGACTGCAAGATGCGCTCCTTGGAAAGCGACCGGAGGCTACGAAAGAAGAAGAGTGGAAGAAGATCGATGAAAAGGCCAATGTCTCAATCCAATTATACCTGGCAGATGAGGTCGTGTATAACGTCATGAAAGAGAATTGCGGCTGAAACATGGGCAAAGTTGGAGAATATCTACGCAAAGAAATCTCTGGAAAATCTCATATACTTGAAGCTTCAGTTGTATAATTTGAGGATGGCGAAGGGGGCCGATGTTGAGAGCTACATCAGGAATTTCAATAGGCTTATTTGTAAGTTGATGGATGTAGATGAACCGATGAAGGATGAGGATTAAGTATTTATCCTATTGAATTCTCTTCCAGAATCATATGAGTCGCTTAAGGACTCGCTGTACGTAGGTAAGGAGATTATTGGCGTGGAAACCGTTATATCAGCCCTTTAGGCGAAGGTGATGAGAAGGAAAAGCGGCGGCGTGGGTCCCTCTACGGATGAGGCACTGGTTATGAGGGGGAGGAATTCTGAGCGGGGTGGAGGATCTCTGTCATCGAGATCTAAATCAAAGGGCAAGTGAAAGTACAAGGTGAGATGTTGGAATTGTAGGGAAGAAGGGCACGCGAAGAGGGATTGTTCGAATTCGGGAAAAGGCAGGAGAAATTTGGAGATTCTTCTAGGGAGGGAGCCAATACCTTAGTGGACGGTGGTGATGTTTGTGATGTTTTGACTATGTCTGGCATAGAGTCTCTTGGTGAAGAGTGACTCTTGGATTCAGGTGCATCATGTCACGTATGTCCTGACCGGAATTCATTCATGGCATATAGAGAGTATGATGGTGGATCGGTGGTTCTGGGTGATGGCTACACTCACAATATAGTGGGGATTGGTTCGGTGCACATTAGGATGTTTGACGGGGTCGAACGGATCCTTGAAAGTGTAAAGCATGTCCCTGAGATGAAGATGAAGGTGATATCTCTTGGTGCACTCGAGGCGAAAGGGTGCAGGTTCATCGGCTGTGATCGGTATTGTAAAGTGGTGAAGGGAGCACTTGTGATGATAAAGGCACGGAGGTGTGATAATTTTTACAAGGTGATCGGGAGCACAATTCATGGTGGAGCTGTGGGATCAGCAGCAGGATCCACAGTTGCTCGTATGTGGCAAGAGAAAAAGGGCCACATGAGAAGAGCAACAAGGCATGTGAAGATACAAGGATAAAGTCGATGGGGCACGAGAAGGGACGGGACTATAATCATGACGAAGTAGAGGTAGAGGTTGTGCGTGGCAAGGTGGTGCATGATGATTTGAGTCGTGGTGGAGTTCGTTGGAAACGGACGCCTCAAACTTCATGCAACAGAGGCCAGCGACCGGTCGATCACGGTGGAGCCAAGGCAGCAAAGCTGCTGGATAGAGTTTTGGGCATCTGGCCAACCGACCGGTCGGTAGTTTCCTAATTGGAGTGGGTTTCTTACACAGTTTTGCGCAAATAGTTTTTAAACTCGGTTTTCTCCTATTTAAGGAGTGTATTACGGAGTTAGATGTATCTTAGATTGGAAAGGAGATTGAGAGAGGTTCTAGGTGAGAGAAAGAGCTTAAGAATGGGATTTTCTTCTTGGGAAAGCTTGGGATTTCTCTTGTGGGCTTGTGATCTTGGGGTTTGGGTTCCATCTCTTGTCATTTCTGATATTATAGTGGATTGGTGTCACTTTGTGGCGTGATTTTTTACCCGTGAGGGGTTTTTCCACGTTAAATTTAGATTGTCTATTTGTGCTTGGTTGCATGCATTGTGATTGCATTGTGTTGCTTGTTTGATTCAATTTGCTGCTTGTGTTCGGCTTTGTTTCCACTGCCGGCCCTTCTATCCCAACAGTTACACTTTTTTTTAGAGCAGTGATGGTAGAAATATCCAATTCTAGCACCACAATCACCAGCATTACTATGGATACTAGGGTCTCTACCTCCCAAGCATGGGGAGGTATACCGGTGAGCCAAGCCCATCACGTGCAGCAGCCCATGAATGCTCAAACACTACACAGAAAGAGATGCAACAGTGAGCTAAGGGATGTTGGGGAGCCTTCAAACTTTGTGCACGTTTTGGGTGCTCAGACTGGTTGGGCGACTGGTCTGACGACACGACCCAGATGCATGTGGAGGCCCTTCCCTTGGACAGATTTGTGTGACCCTAGACCGGTCGGGCGACTGGTCTGAGGGGGGCTCTGACTGGTCTGCTGTGAGGTAGGGACGGCGTGATTTCCTCTGGACTGGTTCTGTGCGAGGTGCGACCGGTCGGCTGTGCGCGCGGGTTTCTTGCGCAGCTCGCAGTATTGCGCAAGGTGTTTCTATTTCGGGAGTTTTGCCTATTTAAGGAGGTGCAATCCCGTCTTAGTTGGTATCCTAAGGTGTCTAAGGTTTCCTAATCATGTTAGGAAGAGGGGAGAGAGTTGTGTGAGAGAGAGAGCTTGGGTTTTCTCTGTTTTCTTTGTTAATGGGCTGTCATCTTTGTAATCTTTTGTTTAATTCATAGTGGATCGCTTTGTGTCGTGGTTTTTTTACCCATTGAGGGGTTTTTCCATGTAAATTCGGAGTCTCTTGTGGTGAATGCTTGTGTGTGATTGATTGCATCTTGTTTACTCGTTTGATTTCGCATTGCTTCACGCATTCGGCGTTCCGCTTCCGCTGTCGGCTTTCCCAACAAGTGGTATCAAAGCTAAAGTTGGGGTGGAGTAGATTTGAATCTGAGACGAGAAGATGGGATCGGGCGCAAGGTTCGAGGTAGAGAAGTTCTCCGGGAAAAATAACTTTGAGCTATGGAAGGTGAAGGTTGAATCCTTCCTGGTTCAGCAAGGGCTTGATGAAGCTTTTAGAAAGCGACCGGAGACTATGAAAGACGATGAGTGGACGAGGCTCGACAAGAAGGCTAGAACCTCAATCCTATTAAACCTTACGGATGATGTTCTCTATCATGTCATGAAGGAGAAGACTGCTGCTGAAACGATAGCGAAGCTAGAGAAGGTTTATGCCAAGAAATCTCTAGAGAATCGCATGTATGTGTTGATGCAGTTGTTCACCTTGAGGATGGCTGAGGGAACTGAGGTGTAGGACCACCTGAGCACGTTCAATAAGTTGGTTTGCAAGTTGGTGGAGATCGATGAACCGATGAAGGATGAGTATCAAGCATGCATCCTGTTGAATTCTCTTACAGATTCATATAAGTCGTTCAGAGACTCTGTGTGCGCAGGGAGGGAAACCATAAGCGTCGATACCGTTATCTCAGCCCTCCAGTTGAAGGCGATGAGAAAGAAAAGCGGTGACGTGGCTTCCCGTTATTCCTCAGAGGAACTGGTTATAAGGGGAAGAAGTTTTGAGCATGGAGGATATTCAAAATCGGGATCTAGGGCCAAGGGCAAAGGGAAGGCTAAGGTGAAGTGCTGGAATTGTGGTCAAGAGGGCACATGAGAGGGGATTGTCAGAATCCCAGGATGAGGCAAGAGAGGTATGTAAATTCTTTTGGATAGGGAGCCAATACCATAAAGGACGGTGGTGATCTGTGTGAAGTTCTGGCTGTATCTGACAAGGGATCTCATGGTAGTGAGTGAATCCTTAATTCAGGGGCTTCATGCCACGTATGTCGTGACCGGAGTTCATTCACGACATACAGAGAGTATAGTGGGGAATCGGTGTTTGTGAGCAGTGGAGTCACTCATAAGGTTGTGGGTATTGGTACTGTGCGCATTAGAATGTTCGATGGGATCGAACGAGTCCTGGAAGATGTGAAGCACGTTCCCAAGATGAAGATGAATGTGATTTCTCTTGGTGCACTCGAGGCGAAAGGGTGTGTGTTTATCAGTCGTGATCGTTGTTGTGAAGTGATGAAGGGGGCACTCGTGTGTATGAAGGCATGGCGGTGTGACCATCTTTACATGTTAATCGAGAGCACAATTCACGGTGGAGCTGCGGGAATGGCAGCGAGATGCACGGATGCTCGTATGTTGCAAGTGCCCAAGGGCCACATGAGAAGAGCGGTAAAGGGCGTGAATTTGCAAGGTTAGGGTTGATGGTGGCACGAGAAGCAGTGGAGCTATGATTGAAGATGAGATGACGTTGCAAGGATGTGTTGATTCGACATTCGAAGCCTCAGTGGAGATTGTTAGGGAGCCTTCAAACTTTGTGCACGTTTTGGGTGCTCAGACCGGTCGGGCTACTGGTCCGATGACACAACCCAGATGCACGTGGAGGCCCTTCCCTTGGACAGATTTATGTGGCCCTAGACCAGTCGGGCGACTGGTCTGAGGGGGTCGGGCGACCGGTCGGCTGTGCGTGCGGGTTTCTTGCGCAGCTCCCAGTACTGCGCAAGGTGTTTCTATTTCGGGAGTTTTGCCTATTTAAGGAGGTGCAATCCCGTCTTAGTTGGTATCCTAAGGTGTCTAAGGTTTCCTAATCGTGTTAGGAAGAGGGGAGAGAGTTGTGTGAGAGAGAGAGCTTGGGTTTTCTCTGTTTTCTTTGCTTGTGGGCTGTAATCTTTGTAATCTTCTGTTTAATTCATAGTGGATCGCTTTGTGCCGTGGTTTTTTTACCCGTTGAGGGGTTTTTCCACGTAAATTCGGAGTCTCTTGTGGTGAATGCTTGTGTGATTGATTGCATCTTGTTTACTCGTTTGATTTCGCATTGCTTCACGCATTCGGCGTTTCGCTTCCTCTGCCGACTTTCCCAACAAGGGATTCCTGTTTTTGATTTGACAATCGTAATTGTCCTCCTAGCCGAATGGACTAGAAATACAATCCAGTTTTCATCCAACTTTCATGGAAATGCTCTCTTCCATCTCTACTATGCCCAAGTAACCCAACCTGCTAGACTAACCTTGATAGCCCCTTTTCAAAGAATTCAAATTTCATCCTTCTGTTCAAACAACCTGTAAGAAATTCGGAATTTTCTCAACCCTCTCTTCACTGGCGACAACATATGGTTCCTCATTTTCCCATCTCCAAGCCTTTTGTTTTTGAGCCCCCCAGCTCTTGGATAAAGCACCTCTATATGATTTGCAGCTACCATGTCCCCTGCCCCAATGGATCCCTCGCACCTCCTCAAATTCACCACTGGCTCTCTAGTCTCCAATTTCTGGGTGGCAATGGTTTGTGTTTGGGCTGGGCTAGGCTAGGCCAGGCCCAGGTTTGAGCCTGGCCCATGCCTAGCACGATCCTAGCATAACAGATCCAAGCCCAATTCTGGGAAAAGTTGGTTGGGCCCGGGCCTGGCCCAAAAACTGATAAAATCTCTATTTCTCACTTGAATGTTCCTAATCTATCCATTGATCAACTGGGCTACACATGCACAAAGAAATGGACACTTTAGAGGAATGAAACCATCAGTCTACATTCAAGATTGATAGATTGCTAAAACCGAGGATTGGAATGGCATGTTCTTGGCATATAACACTTACCTATAAAGTCGGGTGGGTTGGGCCGAGTCAGGTCTGGTTAAAATGAGTTGAGACCAAGCTAATTTTTTACACCACAAGCACTAAAGATCCTCTTCGAATCATCCCTCCTAATGTTATAAGCAGAGTGAGAGAGATGACAAACTGAACTTTCCCAATTATGGGTCCCAGTTTATGTGCATCATGAGCTAAAAGTACACTTATTCGATCATCTGGCTATCAGATTGTTATTCATTTATTGGATGGTTAAGAATGAAAAACAACAAACATTCCTATTTCAACAAATAAGTGTCCAGAAATCAAATATCGACCAGCCAGATTTTGGTACTGCGATTTTGCTACAGTGAGTTGTACAGAGTCGTCGAGGGACCCGGATTTCGTCTGACCACTGGTCGAACCTTTAAGCGTCCAACCAGATCAGCGTGGGGCCCCACCATGATGTATCCCTTTATACACGCCGTCCATCCCTTTTACAAGATCATTCTAGAATATGGCCCCAAAAAAGAGGTAGATCCAATGTTCAAGCGAGCAACACTAAATAGTGTGCGGAACCTGGTGACATCATCACTACAGTAGAGCACTACTGTAGTGATGACGTCACCAGGTTCTGCTCACTATTTGGTGTGGCCCACTTGAGCGTTGGATCTTCCTCGTTTTCAGAGTCATTCCTTAAAATGATCATAAAAAATGGATGGACGGAGTTGATAAATGGATACATCAGGGTGGGCCCCCACACTGATCTGGTCGGACACAATCCGCGTCCTAGTTTGAGTTAGTGTATGACTCATGCATGATTTCTGAGTGCCTGTGTATCAAGCGTCCTATGCAGCTGGAATATCAAATAACTCCCCATAAAGCTCCTTATGTTAAGTTCAAGAGAACTGACTGGCTTGAATCTAACACATCGGCACACAAGATAAGTTCGGTACATGCGAGAGAGAAGTTTTTTCAACCTAATTGCCTTGTATTGCTACTGTTTGCTTCTCCTTTTGGTGCACATACATTTTCATACATTTTGTCATCTCAAAATGCTTATAAAAGTCTGCCGATTTATTATTTTAGACCGCACCCAAATGAGTGCTCGGGGAGCGATTTGGATGGAGATGTTTACTTTGTTTGCTGGGACCCTGAACTTATTCCGCCTCGTCAAATCCCGCCCATGGAATACGATGCCGAACCACCTGTTGTGCTGGATCACGATGTTAAAATTGAGGTACGAGTCCTACACACTGCAATCTTTCGTAACAAAAATGCAATTCATTTCTATTCCATTCATGTTTTGATGCTCATTTTTCAATGAGGTGGCAATGCCATGTGAGCCTTTTTTAAATCATTTTTACAAGTTTCTCTTGTTAAAATCTTATTGACTTGTGCCAATTTGTTAGTTGTAGTGATTGAACTGTGCGTTTGGATGCACTATTGAATTGAAATGAAGTTATGCATTGAGGTTATGGGCTCCACAGTGCAGTTATGTTACTGTCAAGTCAGACATAAGATGATTGTCACTGTAATTTGAAGGGTAACTTCTTCATTACTAATAACGGGAATGGTTATTAACGGTTTCCACATCCTTCAATTAACTAAATGTTCAAAATTCAATTCACTTAGACATCCAAATGCATCCTATATTCATAAATATACTACAAACTTTAAATCATTTGGAAGAAAGTTCAGGATTGTTGCATCTTGTAAAAAGAACTATACACACCGAAATTGAATATTATGGTCTGCTACGAGATAATTACAGGCCTGTCAGAGCATCGGATATCATAAATAAAAGTAGTATCTCTGCCCACCATTTTGTTGGCACTTTCACCCTGAAATTAGGTGCTTTCCTGCTCCAAATTCCCATCCAGACAACTTCAGGTGGGTCACAAAGCATCTGGACAGAGAAAATGATGGAGCACATTCGATCCACCCAAGGAAATGAAAATTCCAAAACTTTGGTCCTCGGTCCGAGAGCATGAGCAATGGGGGGCTGGGCACCATGAGAGCGGATTGCACACTTAGTAAACTCTGTTGGGCCCACAAGTGATGTATGTGTTTTAACCACGCTGTCCATCCATTTTACCAGCTTATTTTAGGTCATGAGCCCAAAATTGAAGCATATCCAAAGCTCAAGTGGACTACACCAGAGGAAACAGTGGGAATTGAACACCTACCATTGAGAGCTTCTTGGGAGCCACCGAAGTTTTGGATCAAGCTTATATTTGTGTTGTCCCTTCATCCATGTCTCTGTGATCTTATGATAAGGTTGGATGACAAATAAACATCACTGGAGACCCTAGGAAGATTTCAATGGTGGACATCATTGTCCCCATTGTTTCCTATAGCGTGGTCTATTTGAGCTTTGGATATGCTTCAATTTTGGGCTCATGCTCTTAAATTATCTGGAAAAACGGATGGATGGTGTGAATAGGATACATAATGATAGGTCCCCACAGAGTGTACTGAATTTGTACACAATCCACTCTCGGGCACCATACCTCAACAACAGTGCTGGGGTAGCAACCCTACTGTATATGCCGTGTGCCTAAAATCCAAATCACCCAAATAGTCGGACTCACCATAGATTCGTCTATCCCTGAAAAATCAGATCAGTTAGGAAATCTTAACCTCTGATTAATGGTAGTTTGTTTATTGAATTTGGACACTTTACTATATTTTTACTGTCCATTAGATGCCCGTTTCAACACTGAGGTCACCCTGATCCATAGCTCAAGTGGTAGACTGAGTGAAGATAACCTCATTTCAAACTGAGGTCTTGGTCTCGATTTTCAAGTGGGGGTGGCTAACATTGCGGTGTGACTAATAGTTGGGTGTGTGTACTAACCCCCCCCCCCCCCCCCCCAAAAAAAAAAACAAAAAAAAAAAATGATGCCCATTATTTTTAAAGTTAGGATCATACTTCCACTAGTGTAGGTTTTTTTTTGGGTTATGATCCATCTATAGTGGATCCTGCTCTTTGGGTGTGCCTGTATCTGAGGTACAAGCCACATTTGAAAATCATTTCGCGATGAATGGCATTTGTGCTCAAAATGCAGGAAGTCGAAGAATACTTCACCAATTACATGGTCAACGACAGCTTAGGCGTCATTGCAAATGCCCACACCGTCTTTGCCGACAAGGAGCGATCAATGGCCAACAGCAACAAATGCATAGAGCTTGCAAAGCTCTTCTCGATCGCCGTTGACTTCCCCAAGACCGGTGTCCCGGCCGAAATCCCGCCCCACCTCCATGTCAAGGAATACCCTGATTTCATGGAGAAGCTCGAGAAGCCTACGTATGAATCAACCCGAGTGACCGGAAAGCTCTTCAGGGCAGTAAAGGACATTGCCCCGGAAATTAGCCACATCAAATCCTTCACAAGGGTGATCGCCCAGAAGTCATATGACCACGACATGGAAGTTGACGGCTTCAAGGACTACATTAATGAGGCGTGCTGGTTCAAGGACCAGTATGACTTCAAGCTTGGTAAGCTGATGGAGCAATATGGCATTAAGACAGAGGCGGAGATCATCAGTGGGAGTATCATGAAGCTGGCAAAATCCTTCACGAAGAACAAGGATGGTGAGGCAATCAGCCTGGCTGTGCGCTCCTTGAAGAAGGAAGCGAGAGGCTGGTTCGATGAAAAGGGCAGTGAGGCAGGCCCACCCACGGACGACGAGGCATATGCAAAGGCGTCTGCATGGTACCATGTAACGTATTATCCTAGCTACTTTGGTACGTACAATGAAGGGCTGAACCGAGAACACTTCATCAGTTTCCCATGGTGCGTCTACGACAAGCTGATTCACATAAAGAAGACGAGGATGCGGATGAGGAGTGCGGCCGGGCCGTCATCGCTGCAGCATAGTTTCAGGCGGAACCTGAGGCTGGGTTGAGAATCCAAATCGGTTTTCTTTTAAATGTTTGTAGTCTTAGTTATATGAACGTTGGTATGGTTAATTAAAATGCTACCTACAGCCCAACATACTGTTCGTATGTTGGGCTGCACGGTGGGGCTGTGTTGAATATGAACCATTGGCTTTAAAGTCTGTTTTCATTAGATGGCTAGGATCATTCGATGGGGGAAATTTTGGGTACTGTGCCATCCCTTGGTGTGACCTACCCAAGGGTGGGTCCCGTCCGAACCTGCTGGGCTGAGCTTCATATGGTACGTACATTAGCTCTGTATATATATATATATATATATATATATATATATATATATATATATATATATATATATATATATATATATATATATATATATTTGCTTGATGTATGGTTTGATAAGAGTGTTAAGACTGACAGTGGCTTTGTTTCGCTACTTTGTTGCTTGATGTTTATATTATTGTATATAATACAAGCTGGTTTTCAGTGTTATGAGTGGATATGTAAAATCAGTGCATCTCTATTTTTATATGAGCTTCTCTGCCTTCAAGCAGAAGAGACTGTGGATTATCTTTTGCTTCACTATCCTGTCTTCAGACATTTGGTGGAGTATTTTTAGATTAGCATGCATCCAGGGTCATGCCTCAATCAATTGATTACCTGTTAATCTGTTGGCACGCTGATATTGAGGAGCCATAGGTAACAAGAAATGGCGTGTTCTTCTTCTGACCGTTATCTGAGCTATTTGGATGGAGCGAAACAACTGCTATTTTCATAATTGTTCTTTGTCGGCGGTGGGTGTCTTCTCTAGGGTGCTGGTCTTTTTCAGAGATTGGGCTACTTAGGGTTGGGCTTTCTTGGTTCTTTTCTAGGTGTTGCTTTGTCTTTTATAGTGTTTTGTTTTTTTGATTTAGTTTTCTAATTTCTTTCCTTTTTTTCTTTTTTTCCTTTTTTTTATCTTTACCTCTTCTTCCTTTTTATCTTTCCCAATAAAATTATTATCTTTCAAATAAAATAATAATAATAATAATATGAGCTCTCAAGTCCAACCGGTTTGTACCATATGTTACAGTCCAGCCAGCAGATAACTTCCAACCTTTCATGTGCGTGCAACATCCAACCTGGCCGACCTTTCATGTGGCTGATTTTTGCACAAGGTGATCCTTGTGGTGGAGCCAACCTATTATATGCCGCATGCACTTAATATGTTGGAATTTATCCCACCGGTGGATGGTAACTTGTGTGGAGCGGGTTGGACTTGAGACCTCTTTCTATAAACTGGCGAGTATTGCTAGCTCGATGCACGTTTGTAAGGCAGTCGGTCTACACGCCGCCACAAGCGCAGATGTAGCACATGGGTGAGACTTCCAAGCCCATCCATCATGTGGGTCCCACCTCACAGATGATTTTGTGCAAAATAACACCTGCCTCAATCATCACATGGACCACCATGTTAGAATGCAAATGGGCAGCTGGGAAGAACAATGTTAATTTCTTTTGGGTTTTTTCAAATGACTACCTAAATAATTGTTTTTTGCAAATACCCATGTAAAAATAATATTTTTGTAAATAGTCACATCATTAATTCGTAGTTATTGTAAATACCCATTTTCGGTTAATTTTTCTTACTAGTTAACTTTTTTTTTTTTAATATTGTGAGAAAATGATGAAATTATTCCTATCCAGAAACCTCTCTATAATTTAAAAAAAAAAAAAATCTAATTAAAATATTACTTTTTCCTATAATGTTTCATATGGAGGAAAATTACAAAAATTATGTTCCCATGGCCGAGAATGTTTTGGTGAGTAGCATTTTCATAGTTTTCTCACTGCTGCCAAACAGATGTCATGAAAAACTAATGAAACGTGGGTAGTTACAATAATGGTGAATTAACAATGTGGTTAGTTGTAAACCATATCTTTTAATGTGGGGTATTTGCAAATACCCTGTTATTGACGTGCGAATCTGCAAAAACTCCCTTCTTCTTTTTCCTTTTTTTTTTCCTTTGGATGTCCATTTCCGACATAGAACTACTGCCCACGTGATGAGTGAACCACCCTGATATTTTGGTCAGGCATGTACATGAAGGTGCCCACATGATGAACAGTTTGGATTTCATGCCCTAATGGCACTTTTTATGTTTTTCCTTTCGAATTTTTAGTCTGATCTGAGGACCAAAGTAGCCCTCTAGATGATATACTCCAAATAATTGTTTAGAAACTTTGCTGCTTGGAATTGGCCAGAATTGAGTTGACTCACAGAATTAATCGAGTTGACTCATGGAATCAGTCGAGTCAACTCAGATGAGCATCAAAATGAGTCGAATCCCGTATCATTCTGGTGACTTCCGTGAATCAGTCATGGTTAGCAAAATTCAATATTAAATTCTGTAATCATGACAATGCTCAATGTTTAAAACACTATATTTTAGAAGATAGCAGAGTGGGCAAATCAAGTTAAACATGTTTTTTCTTTTTTCTTTTTTTTTTTTCCAACAAAACACATTTTATAAAAGGTTATGTAAATAATTAAAAAATAAAAATTGGTGGTCGCCAACTATTGATAAAATTGAATAAAAGGTGAAATTTTTTAATAGAGAGATTAATTTACATGAGGATTACTTAAAAATAAAAATTACAACAGGAAAAAAACAATATTTAACTATCTATTATACATAATCGTCATGCATATAGAAATTCTAAATATTTTAAATGAAGTTTTCTATTTTAATCTTATTTATATATAATAAATGGGATGACCAAAGTAGCCATCTGGTATGGCCAACGCCCCAAATTCGGAAGGTTTAAACAAATGCCCTGACTAGCCCCCCGACACCTTTTAAAAAAAAATTGGGACAAAATTGCCCTGGACTACCTTTTGTGTTGAGCCTGCGCATGATGGCACTGTGAAGCCCACTATGGTGTCTGTGAGAAATCCACACACTGTTCACATGTTTTGCCAAATCATTTTATGACATGAACCTAAGAATGAGGTAGATCCAAAGCTCAAGTAGGCCACACAACATAAAACAGTTAAGATCGTACACCCATGGTTGATACATTCATGTGACTGTAGAAGCTTTGGATAAGGCTAATATGTTTATTCTTTCAGTCCATCCCCATGGTAAGGACTTTATGATCATTTAGGCCACTTTATGAATGGTTTTGATTACATATAAACATCACAGTAGAGCCTAGAAAGGTTTGAAGGGCAAGCAACCCCTTTCCACTGTTTCTAATCGTGTGGCCCACTTGAGTTTCAAATCTATCTAATTTTTTGTCTCATGTCTTAACATGATCTTCCAAAACGGATGGATGGAGTGGATTTCTCACAAACATCACGGTGGGCCAACATAGCTTCCAGTGGTAGGAACTCCTGGAAAAGGCCAAAATTCGCGTCAACGTGATGGGTCGAGAGGCGTATTATGTAGTAGGACCTAGATAGAGATGGATGGTCCTGTGGGGCCCACTGGTGATGTATGTATTTTTTCCACCCCGTCCATCTATTTTGAAAGATCATTTTAGGGCATGAGCCCAAAAATGAGGCATATCAAAGGCTCAAGTGGACCACACCACATAAAGCAGTGAGATTGAAAACTTACCATTGAAAAGTTCTTAGGGCCAATAGAATTTTTGGATACAACTCATTCTTTTGTTGGAAGTTGCAAACCAAAACAACAATTAACTAGCAACTGTTACAGCTAGCTTTAAAGAAATTGAAACAGCTGGCCATTGGTTCTCAAAATGCCACATTGAAGAATATGTACGTAACATATGGGATTAAGAGAAGAGAGTTATAACATAGAGTTAAAAGTTTCTTTAACTCTTACACATTTAGGTTCATATACAAAAGCCTATAAAAGGATGGGTATGTAGCCATTGTGAAATAACTCACTAAGAAATACAACAATAAGAATATTTTAATTTCCTTCTTGCTTGTGAGTTGGTTTGAATTATCTCCCAAGGCTTTGTAAAGCCAACAAACTGGTATCAAAGCTTGACGATCTTGCTAGACCTGGTGGAGTTCGCAGGAGCAGTTCGTGCCATTAAAGTGTTGTCGCTACTTTGTTAAAAAAGGGCATTGTTACTATTACTCCAAATCTGTAGAGTGTGAAGAAGAGATGGCGACATCGTTCCAGCCGCAAATTCCAAGGTTGTCAAAAGACAACTATGTGAATTGGTGCATCCAGATGAAGGCATTGTTCGGATCGCAGGATCTATGGGAGATTGTCACTTATGGGTATGTAGAGCCCACTCTGCAACAAAAATCCGCCTACACTGTCGATCAAAAGAATGTCCTCAAAGATCAAAGAAAGAAGGATAAGAAGGCTCTGTTTCTTGTCTATCAAGGGTTGGACGAGTCTAGGGCTCTCAATGGGTCGGATTTGGATCGGATCCAGTTGGATCCGGCTCCAAGTCCATATATCTGTAGACGGATTCGGATCGGATTCGGATCCAACCTGGATCCAAAATGTGATATCCATATCCGATCCATTTATAAATTGTTAGATCCATTTTCGATCCAAAATCCATATAACCATCGGATTCGGGTCGGATCTAGGTCCGAATCCACTCCATTACAAATTTAAAAAAATATATGATATAAAATATATAATATAATACATTTAATTTAGTAGAAAAATGACGCAAATCCCACTATTTACTATTGTAAGGTTGACATGGCCTAAAAAAATTTGTAAAACGGATGGTCAGCATGAATATAACATATACAATAAGGGCGACAATGAGTCGGATCTTAATCGGATTCGGATCGAACTCGGATATGTTCCTGTGAATCCATATCCGGTCCATTTTAGTAATCGGACCTATTTTAAGATCCAAATCCGGTCCATTTAACTAATCGGACCTATTTTAAGATCCAAATCCGCATTAGACGGATTCGGAGCGAATCGGATCTCGGATCTGACCCGCTCCATTGAGAGCCCTAGACGAGTCCACCTTTAAATGGATCGCTGAAGCAACAACATGCAAACAAGCATGGAAAATTCTTAGCACTATCTTCAAAGGAGTTGATCGTGTGAAGAGTCTCCAAACCTTTAGAGCCAAGTTCGAGACCTCTCACATGAAGGAAGGTAAGTCCATTTCAGATTATTTTTCAAAGTTACTTGTTATCGTTAACAACTTAAAAAGAAATGACGAAAAGATTGAGGATGTGCGGGTGGTCGAAAAAGTACTACGATCCCTTACACCCAAATTTGAGCATGTGGTTGTAGCTATAGAAGAATCAAAGGACTTGGAAAAACTGTCCATTGAAGAACTGATGGGATCGTTGCAAGTACTTGAGCAACGAATGCAAAAGAATACTGGTTCAATGCTTGAACATGCCTTAGAGTCTAAGTTGACTCTAAATGAACAAAAGAATGGTCATACACAACGAGGGGGTTGTGGCACTAGCAATCGTGCAAGAGGCAGAGGGCGTGGATATCATTCAAGCTAATCACAAAATCAACAAAAGTTTACCAATTTTCGTGGAAGAGGAAATGGTAGAGGCAGATCCATGTGTGGACGTGGAAATACAAAAGATATTCAATATTACAATTGCAACAAGTTTGGTCATTATGCTTCAAATTGCTGGAGTAAATCAGTAGATCAAGATGTGTATTCTAATTATGCAGAAGCATCAAATCATGAAAAGGAAGACTCCACACTTCTTCTTGCATAAGAAGAAGCATGTGATCAACATGACGTGCGGTATCTCGACTCTGGTGCGAGTAACCACATGTGTGGAAAGAAGGAGTTGTTCGTGAAATTAGCAGAAGATGCTCGTGGCAATATGAGTCTAGGAGACTCATCAAAAGTTCTTATGAAAGGTAAAAGAAAAGTTAAAATCTATCAGAAGAATGGTGTGCCAAATTTTATCTCCAATGTGTATTACGTACCAAACATGAAAAGTAACATCCTCACTATCGGCCAACTCATTGAGAAGGGGTATGTCATACACATGAAAAACTATTCTCTCTCTATACGAGATGCACACGGGAGACTTGTGGTTTAAGTCCAAATGATGAAGAATTGCATGTTTCCGCTCCAAATCAATACAAAAGCTGAAAAATGTCTCTATGGAATCGTGAAGAATGATTCATAGAGATGGCATATTCGCTTTGGGCATCTCCATTTCAGCAGCTTAAAGCTATTGTTTTCATCAAGCATGGTACAAGGTTCGCCTGCTATTAAAGCTCTAGAACATGTGTGTGAGGCGTGCACACTTGGCAAGCAACAAAGGAACTCCTTTCCAAGTAAAGTGTCCAAAAGAGCAAAGGAACCACTTCAATTGGTTCATACTGATATTTGTGGACCACTTGAAATACCCTCTCTTAGAGGTAATAAATACTTTATTACCTTCATTGATGATTTCAGCAGAAGACTTTGGGTGTACTACATCAAAGAAAAATCATCTGCTTTCACTATCTTTAAAATTTTCAAAGCTCGTATTGAAGTTGAAAGTAGTCACAAAATTAAAGTACTTAGATCTGACAGAGGTGGAGCGTACACCTCAAATGCGTTTCGAGATTATTGCAAGGAAGAAGGCATCAAGCAATAGCACACTGAGCCTACACGCCACAGCAGAATTGCATTGCAGAATGAAAGAATCGCACCATCCTCGACATGACAAGAACCATGATAAAAGAGAAAGGCCTGCCAAAGAGCTTCTGGGCCGAGGCAGTTGCATGTATTGCCTACTTGCTCAATCGGTGTCCCACCAAGAGCGTAAAAAACATGACACCTCAGGAGACATGGTGTCACGCCCTGAAATTCGGAACCCGAGTACAACAACCCGAAGCCCGAGTTCCAGGGTGTGAATTGAAAATTCGAGCATAGATTCCTTGAGATTCCATCCCACACATTATATATCTAAATAAATTCCCAAATATAAAATTTCTTTTCCACTAATGTCTTATTACATTGAATTTTACAAAACTAAAACAAATCGATTACATTCGACGCTCGTGTGATACGTGACCCTCTGAGTACTTTGCTCCGTCTATGTCTTTTTCTTCCTGTGAACCTGCAAGAACTGTGGTGATTTTGGTGAGCTAAAAGCCAGTGAGGTCATTTCCATCACAGGTAATATTCCAGTTAATAGAAGATAGGACGGAAATCATCAACGGATAGAATTGTATGAAATATACGAGAATAAGGTTGTGATTAATATACTGATGTTTTATTATGAATGGAATATGATGTCATGTATGTCATGATACGTGTGAGAGCAACAAACGTCTAGGAACTCGTTGCCACTGAACATTAGGAACCTGTCGCAAATCAACCGTGCTCACCTAACCGGTACAATGAGGCGGCAAATCAACCATGCACGCCAGTGGGCAAATCAACCATGCACCACTGATCCAACCGAGCAAATCAACCATGCTCAATAAGTGAAACGACCAGAACTCGCTGCCACTGAACATTAGGAACCTGTCGCAAATCAACCATGCTAACCTAACCGGTACAGCGAGGCAGCAAATCAACCATGCACGCCAGGAGTCAAATCAACCATGCTCCTGTTCTGTCGCAGTGTATAAATGTATGCACATGTATGTATTTATGGAAGCAGTCATCAAGCATACAATGCGTATCAAAATTCAAGTCCAATCACGCCATGCATGTGTTTACTTTATTCAAGTAATTCTTTGACTCAATTTAGTTATTGTCAATCGAGGAATTTAAGAAGATCATCGCGTAAGGTTTAGTGTTACGAATAACTAAGGTTGTTCTAAGAGTTATGTATTGTACATTATCTAAACTTAAGTTGTTGTCGATTAAGAAGTTTAAAAATAATGTCACGTGGAATCTTGAGAATACTACGTGTATCTAGGGGTACATGTTGGCGACATCACCTGTATGAAATCCTACATTGAATTGTCGTGGAATTCTGACATGTGCATTAAAAAGGAAAACTTGATAAAATTAATTCAATAAGAAAAGGATAATTGGCAGGTGAAATTTAAGGATATAA
This sequence comes from Liriodendron chinense, assembly GCA_003013855.2. Taxonomy (NCBI): domain Eukaryota; kingdom Viridiplantae; phylum Streptophyta; class Magnoliopsida; order Magnoliales; family Magnoliaceae; genus Liriodendron; species Liriodendron chinense. The sequence goes on along the minus strand of PVNU02002499.1, from coordinate 6,242 downwards.
ATTGGAGGTGGATGGATCCCTTACCTAGGATCAAGTTTATGACTTTACGTTAAAGTTAAAAAGAGATCGATGGATGGATCGTTACCTACGAACCATGTTGAAGGATAACATGAAAATTGGACATCATACTTGGGAAGAAAATAAATTAAATAGAAGAAACATTAACTAGAAATTTCTATGATGAATAACTCACTGATATGACGATCTCTAGGCTCCAAACAAGCCCAAACTTGAATCTGAGTTGGCACAGCGAGTCGACTCGGTTTAGAGAAGAAGTTTCTTCTTCTTTCTTCTTCTTTTCTTTTTCTTCCTTTCTCTTTCTTCTTTTCTTCTTCTTCTCTTTCTTTCTTCCTCTTTCTCTGATTGATCTATGAAGGAGGGGAGGGAAACGGATGGACGGTTTTATAACTCACCTCAGTGGGTGGAAAAACGTGGTACGGACGAAAGTTAATTTCCCGGTTCGAGTGGGAGATGTAAAAGAATAGTGACTCGGCATTATTATACAAAATAAACCGTTGAGAAGTTAGGTGGGGTCCACATGGTGTTTTGGGAGAGGTTTGGACCGTCCATGCAAAACGACGAGTGGGATCTTGATTTCCTTGTGTTTGGACGGTGGTTTGGAATGGGCTGAACTATTAATGAAGCGAAACCAAACTTGGTCGGACAAGGTTTAGAATGGGCTTGGATGTAATGGACGGAATAGATTGGGTGTGGGATCATGTTGATGGATGGCTTGGAGGCCACCAACAAGGGCAGCGGGCGGACGTTGTTACGTAGAAGATGATGAAGAAGAATCGTGCTTGGATTCTTCTTCTTTATTTTTATTTTTATTTTACGTGCACGTGTAATAGACTTTTTATGCTCCACTTATAAGTGGGGGTCCACTTGTAGTGAATTTAACTAGTTTCCTCCGTCCAACTAATGACCAACATAAAGTTAACCGTCGATGAGAAAAATGAGGCAGATCCGAGTTGAGGTGGAGATGTGCATGATGTGGATCTTGGCGTTCTTGGTTTTAAACGGTTGATTGAAGTGGATCATAAGATCAACTTTTAGGACCAAGGTTTAAAATTAATAAGTTTATGAGGAGGAGAAGATGGATGGACAGCTTGGATCAGCAAGGTGGGGTTCAAAAAAATGGATAGTGTGAGCTGCATGGATCGTCATTTTTTTTCTTATATTACGTGAGTCGCACGTAAACACCTTGACTACCGCTTCCTTCACAAGTGGGGTCCATTTCAGGTGGATCGGGACCACCCGATCCGTTCAACAGGCCAGCAACCTATATTTAGCCGTTGACGTGAAAGGTGGAATGGATCCGAATTAAGGTGGGCCACTTATGGCTCGATTTCTAATTAGGACATTTGTAGGATGATTGGATGGATGAAATTCGACGTGTACGGTTAAATTATGTACTAGAACTAGTGTATGAAGTTTCGTGTGAAAGTGAACGTTAGAAATTATAATACTTAAAAACGGAGGTGTAACTTAAGTTTGACTGATGGCATTTTCGTAATTATTGTAAATTTGTACGTTTTGTGGAATCTAACATTTCTACACTATTACAGGGTTTATTTTGAGCAACTTTAATAAAGGGACCATACTAAGGGTTGAAAAATCAATGATCTAAGAAAATACTTGGTGACGGTCAAGATATTTGAATCAGATTTATGGACAGACATGTGTATAGGACGGTGTGAAGATCGTACGGCGAATTTATATTGATCGTAGAATTCGAAATCGAAGTGGATGGTTAGATCATTCAATCTAGCAACGATAAATCATTTTAATAGACAGTCTATTGACTTAACTAAGTACGCCAAGTTTTTCAGAGGTCTGAAATGTGTCAGATTACGTATAAAAAGTGTGACGTGTGTGTATGCGTATGAACGACGCGTCCTAAAATTTAAATTCTTACTTGTGAACTGTAACACTCGTGTACCTACTCGCGTACTAAATTTTCGGGGTATTACATTCTACCACCCTTGCACAGAATTTCGTCCTCGAAATTCGATCCACCTACTAAACTAACTAATAAAGATATTTTCCCTAGAGTGTCTTACATGATTTATGAATATAACGTTTGAGGGCATACAAGTATGTCTACTTGCTAACAAGAATGTGGGTTCTTACAATCTACCCTCCTTACAGGAATCTCGTCCTCGAGATTCAACTATACCCGCAACCAAGCTTCCGCTACGCACTCTGATGTGCCTAAGCGTACGCTATAAAAAAAAAAAGAAAAAGAAAAAGAAAGTCAACAATAACACCCCAACAGAAGCAACGTCACAAACAAGACAATCAATCACAATACTAACAATAAAACAAGCAAAACAAACAGTCCAAACAAAAGAAGCATCACAAACAAGACCAACAGACACCCTAACTTCAACATCACAGACATGACCTTACAAGCAACGTCGCTAGCAAAACAACGGTCACAATACAATAACGCCCTCATATAAAAGCAAGCAATTTGACAACCTTACAACAAAAATAAACATCAATAAAAACAAAAAAAACAGACATTAAGTACAACAGCAAAACAATCATACATAGCGCATCCATTCTTAGACGTGTCCACTTGTCTACAAACTAGCTTATTTATGTTCTCTATATCACTTACCTACGTTCATCTATAGACCCTACTTGAATTTCATTAGGTGCTAGCCCTACCCTAGGCACTTTGGAATTCTCGAAATCTCTCTCTGATACCAAACTGTCACGCCCTGAAATTCGGAACCCGAGTACAACAACCCGAAGCCCGAGTTCCAGGGTGTGAATTGAAAATTCGAGCATAGATTCCTTGAGATTCCATCCCACACATTATATATCTAAATAAATTCCCAAATATAAAATTTCTTTTCCACTAATGTCTTATTACATTGAATTTTACAAAACTAAAACAAATCGATTACATTCGACGCTCGTGTGATACGTGACCCTCTGAGTACTTTGCTCCGTCTATGTCTTTTTCTTCCTGTGAACCTGCAAGAACTGTGGTGATTTTGGTGAGCTAAAAGCCAGTGAGGTCATTTCCATCACAGGTAATATTCCAGTTAATAGAAGATAGGACGGAAATCATCAACGGATAGAATTGTATGAAATATACGAGAATAAGGTTGTGATTAATATACTGATGTTTTATTATGAATGGAATATGATGTCATGTATGTCATGATACGTGTGAGAGCAACAAACGTCTAGGAACTCGTTGCCACTGAACATTAGGAACCTGTCGCAAATCAACCGTGCTCACCTAACCGGTACAATGAGGCGGCAAATCAACCATGCACGCCAGTGGGCAAATCAACCATGCACCACTGATCCAACCGAGCAAATCAACCATGCTCAATAAGTGAAACGACCAGAACTCGCTGCCACTGAACATTAGGAACCTGTCGCAAATCAACCATGCTAACCTAACCGGTACAGCGAGGCAGCAAATCAACCATGCACGCCAGGAGTCAAATCAACCATGCTCCTGTTCTGTCGCAGTGTATAAATGTATGCACATGTATGTATTTATGGAAGCAGTCATCAAGCATACAATGCGTATCAAAATTCAAGTCCAATCACGCCATGCATGTGTTTACTTTATTCAAGTAATTCTTTGACTCAATTTAGTTATTGTCAATCGAGGAATTTAAGAAGATCATCGCGTAAGGTTTAGTGTTACGAATAACTAAGGTTGTTCTAAGAGTTATGTATTGTACATTATCTAAACTTAAGTTGTTGTCGATTAAGAAGTTTAAAAATAATGTCACGTGGAATCTTGAGAATACTACGTGTATCTAGGGGTACATGTTGGCGACATCACCTGTATGAAATCCTACATTGAATTGTCGTGGAATTCTGACATGTGCATTAAAAAGGAAAACTTGATAAAATTAATTCAATAAGAAAAGGATAATTGGCAGGTGAAATTTAAGGATATAAATTGGAGGTGGATGGATCCCTTACCTAGGATCAAGTTTATGACTTTACGTTAAAGTTAAAAAGAGATCGATGGATGGATCGTTACCTACGAACCATGTTGAAGGATAACATGAAAATTGGACATCATACTTGGGAAGAAAATAAATTAAATAGAAGAAACATTAACTAGAAATTTCTATGATGAATCACTCACTGATATGACGATCTCTAGGCTCCAAACAAGCCCAAACTTGAATCTGAGTTGGCACAGCGAGTCGACTCGGTTTAGAGAAGAAGTTTCTTCTTCTTTCTTCTTCTTTTCTTTTTCTTCCTTTCTCTTTCTTCTTTTCTTCTTCTTCTCTTTCTTTCTTCCTCTTTCTCTGATTGATCTATGAAGGAGGGGAGGGAAACGGATGGACGGTTTTATAACTCACCTCAGTGGGTGGAAAAACGTGGTGCGGACGAAAGTTAATTTCCCGGTTCGAGTGGGAGATGTAAAAGAATAGTGACTCGGCATTATTATACAAAATAAACCGTTGAGAAGTTAGGTGGGGTCCACATGGTGTTTTGGGAGAGGTTTGGACCGTCCATGCAAAACGACGAGTGGGATCTTGATTTCCTTGTGTTTGGACGGTGGTTTGGAATGGGCTGAACTATTAATGAAGCGAAACCAAACTTGGTCGGACAAGGTTTAGAATGGGCTTGGATGTAATGGACGGAATAGATTGGGTGTGGGATCATGTTGATGGATGGCTTGGAGGCCACCAACAAGGGCAGCGGGCGGACGTTGTTACGTAGAAGATGATGAAGAAGAATCGTGCTTGGATTCTTCTTCTTTATTTTTATTTTTATTTTACGTGCACGTGTAATAGACTTTTTATGCTCCACTTATAAGTGGGGGTCCACTTGTAGTGAATTTAACTAGTTTCCTCCGTCCAACTAATGACCAACATAAAGTTAACCGTCGATGAGAAAAATGAGGCAGATCCGAGTTGAGGTGGAGATGTGCATGATGTGGATCTTGGCGTTCTTGGTTTTAAACGGTTGATTGAAGTGGATCATAAGATCAACTTTTAGGACCAAGGTTTAAAATTAATAAGTTTATGAGGAGGAGAAGATGGATGGACAGCTTGGATCAGCAAGGTGGGGTTCAAAAAAATGGATAGTGTGAGCTGCATGGATCGTCATTAACTGAGGCTGCGCAAGAAGACTTCTTCCTTTTTTTTCTTATATTACGTGAGTCGCACGTAAACACCTTGACTACCGCTTCCTTCACAAGTGGGGTCCATTTCAGGTGGATCGGGACCACCCGATCCGTTCAACAGGCCAGCAACCTATATTTAGCCGTTGACGTGAAAGGTGGAATGGATCCGAATTAAGGTGGGCCACTTATGGCTCGATTTCTAATTAGGACATTTGTAGGATGATTGGATGGATGAAATTCGACGTGTACGGTTAAATTATGTACTAGAACTAGTGTATGAAGTTTCGTGTGAAAGTGAACGTTAGAAATTATAATACTTAAAAACGGAGGTGTAACTTAAGTTTGACTGATGGCATTTTCGTAATTATTGTAAATTTGTACGTTTTGTGGAATCTAACATTTCTACACTATTACAGGGTTTATTTTGAGCAACTTTAATAAAGGGACCATACTAAAATTCCATACGGATTATTTAATATTAATTTACTAATATTAAAGTTATTTAATTTATTAAATAATTAACTAAATTATAACTTAAATGATTCTAAAATTCTAGAGTTTTATAAACATGCCTGATGAGTTTCATAGGGTTGAAAAATCAATGATCTAAGAAAATACTTGGTGACGGTCAAGATATTTGAATCAGATTTATGGACAGACATGTGTATAGGACGGTGTGAAGATCGTACGGCGAATTTATATTGATCGTAGAATTCGAAATCGAAGTGGATGGTTAGATCATTCAATCTAGCAACGATAAATCATTTTAATAGACAGTCTATTGACTTAACTAAGTACGCCAAGTTTTTCAGAGGTCTGAAATGTGTCAGATTACGTATAAAAAGTGTGACGTGTGTGTATGCGTATGAACGACGCGTCCTAAAATTTAAATTCTTACTTGTGAACTGTAACACTCGTGTACCTACTCGCGTACTAAATTTTCGGGGTATTACACATGGAGTGGTTACAAACTGAGCGTGGCACACCTAAGGATCTTTGGGTGTTTCACCTACGCTCAAGTTCCAGAAGCAAGAAGAAAGAAGCTTGATGATCGTGGTCAGAAGTGCATCTTCATCAGCTACAGCAAAGAGTCAAAGGTATACAAACTCTACAACCCACT
>PVNU02002498.1:0-44796 GCA_003013855.2 Liriodendron chinense | reverse complement strand
GATTCCCCAGCTCAAGTTTGGCTCAACTCCTTCCCCAAGCTTGACGGGAGAGCTTGGATCGATTCAGTTAGTAGCTCAAGCCAAGTTTGAGTTCGAGTTAGTTAGGGCAAAAAAATAAATAAAAAAAGGCTCAAGCAAATATTAATATTAAAAGGGTAGAGATTATGGCATTATATTATATGTAAATTATATATATTTAAGTTACTTAAAATTGGGCCTAGCCGAGCTGATTCGGCCAAGTCAAGTTCACACCGAGTTAAGTCGAGCTCGGGTCAACCTGAATTCGAATTGAAATTATTTTGAGCTAAAAAATTAGTTCAATTTAACTCAAACCTAACTTTTGATCCAAGCTGAATCAAGCTTATTCGAGCTTAGTCGAGTGAGTCAACCGAGCTAACTTGGCTCATGTTCAATTCTAGGTATAAGTCCATAAATGAGGCAGATCCAAAACACAAGTAGACCACAATGGTAAAACCACTCTTGAAATTTTCCTATAGTCCACCTGGATGGTTAATTGTCATCCCACCTGTTCATAATGTCACGAAAACCCAAATCAAGGGATGATCTAAAACTTTTAAGACCCCAAAAAAGTTTTCAACGAAAAGTATCTTATCCCCATTATGTGGTCTACTTGAGCCTTGGAATAACTTATTTTTAGGCTTGTACCAAAAAATAATATGGAAAAATGGATAGACAGTGTCGATAAAACCCATCCAGTGGACCCTCTGAGCCCCTGTCTAAAGGACCATTACTTAACATTTGGCTTTTCATATTGAATATGCACTATTAATTGGCAGCCGCAACTACTTGGATGTTAGGAAAGATTATTTGTGCTAAAACCCACTCCTAATATCAATACTCCCATCAAATCGAAGGGTTAGCAATTTTTCAATTGGATCGTGGATAGATCCAACCTTAGATATGATGGGTTGGGTATTAGTTTACGCACCATCCATGATGGGGCTGAATAGATGAACGGTCCAGATCTCATACGTGTACGTATAAAGAGGGTCCACTGGCCAGTCAAAAAAAAGCCACTTACCTTTTTCGTTGCGGGCATGGGGCTGACCACGGCACGCGGTCGGGAGGTGCTCCGGCGCCGAGCTGGCCGCTCTTGTCCGCTTTGCGCGGCTCGGATACGGCTCTTACATGAGTATGAGCCGAGTGGACGAAGGCCAACGGAGAAATGGCCTTCTCTTATGAGCCCAACTTCGTCTACGTATTTCTCCTTCAACAGTCTTTGTATGTAGACATCCGGCGTATGCCGTATAAAAATACCTTTTATTGCTGAAGGCATTTCTTTTCCCTTTCAAACTTTCCCCGCCTTAAAACAAATCAATTGCATCATTAGCCACAATATCAACCATTAAAATGAGATAAAAATAAAATCATTTAGAAATGCTCCTATATAACGTTGAACAATACAACCGTACAAGTAGGTAGAAATCCAAGCCCTACAAAAGGTGGGCCATACCAAAATTGATACATTCCAAATCTCAGGTGGACCACACCACAGGAAACAGTGGTGATTGAGTACTGCCTCACCATTAAAATGTTCAAAGGGTCCATCTTAATGTTTTATTAATGTTTATTTTCAATCCAATCCGTTGATAATGTCAAGAAAATCTAGGTGAAGGGAAATTAGAAAAATCAGATTGATCCAAAACTTTTGTAGCTCACAAATTATTTTAATGGATATTCATCACTATTTCTATTAGTATAGTCCATATGAGATTTTGTCTTCTTATGATTTGGTATTGTGTCCTAAAATGAAATAAAAAACAGATGAATGGTGTGGATATAGAAAATATGCATCAAGGTAGGCCCCACACGGTAGGGGTAACACCCCTCCCCCATACTTTGTTGGGCATAAGTTGGCGGGAAAGAGTATGTTGGGGAGGCTAGAGATAAGGCGCGTGACTTGCCTTAAAATGTTGAGAAGGACTTAACATGCGTGTGAGATCTAACCCGTCCATCAAGTCTCCCACCCGTCTTTGGCTCTAAAAGGCCAAAAAGTAGGCTGATCCAAAACTCAGGTGGGCCACACCACAGGGAATAGTTAGCATGGAGACACCCACCATTAAAACCTTTCGATTATTGTGTGGGCCCACCAGTGATGTGTAGCTGACATCCAGTCCAATCATCTAATGCGTCCTGACGGACGCGGGTTTCCTGAGAGAAGTTCCTGCTCTTGGATGCTATGTGGGGCCCACTGTGATGTTGTTGAGAAATCCACCCCGTCCATCCGTTTTGAGAAATCATTTTAGGATATTCGACAGAAAACGAAGTGGATCAAAAACTCAAGTGGGCCATACGAGAGGAAATACGAGAGGAAAAACTGGCTACCATTGAAACCTTCCTGGGATCCACCTTGATGTTTCTATGCCATCCAAACCGTTTATAAGGTCATTCCCGCTGGGATGAGGTGAAATCACCACAAAAAAAAAAAAAAGCCTGAAACTTCTGCGGCCGTGTGAATGTTTCAAAGGTGGTCATTGAATCCTCACTGTTTTCTCTCGCATGGCACGCTCGAATCTTGGATACACCTCAATTTTTGTCAATGCCCTAAAATGAAATAAAAAAAATTTTTAAAAAAAAACGGATGGACGGTGTGGATTTCTCTCAAACATATCGGTGGGCCCCACCTAGCATCCCAGGGAGGAACCACGTCCCGTCCTAACGGAATGTATCCACCCAAACTGCAGGGCCCACTGTAATGTATGTTCCTTACATCCAAACCGTCCATCCATTATAACAGCTCATTTTAGGACATGATCTTAAAAATGAAGAAAATCCAAATCTTAGGTGGACCTACCACAAGAAACAGTCGTGATTGAATCCCCACCATTAATAACTTCATGGGGACCACCAGAATGTGTATTTTCTTGGTTGGACCTTTAAGCGTCCGACCAGATCAGTGTGGGGCCCACCCTGATGTATCAGTTTATCAACGCCGTCCATTCATTTTTTAAGATCATTTTAAAGAATGACTCTAAAAACTAGAAATATCCAACGTTCATGTAGGCCATACCAAATAGTGAGCAGAACCTAGTGTCGTCATCACTACATTAGTGCACTAGTGTAGGGACGATGTCACCAAGTTCCACACACTATTTGGTGTAGCCCACTTGAACGTTGGATCTGACTCTATTTTGGGGAAAATATTCTAGAATGATATTGTAAAAGGAATGGACGGCATGGATAAACGGATACATCAGGGTGGGCCCCACATTGATCTGGTCGGACGCTTAAAGGTCCGACCAGTGGTCGGACGTAATCCGCGTCCGTATTTTCCATCCAACCTGGGTCACAGATACCTGTATTGAGAGACCACACAATATCAGCTCGATCCAAAACTTTTCAGACGACGAGAAGTTTTTAATGGTTGATTATCACTGTTTCTTGTATTATAGTCCACCTAAGATTTGATCTACTTCATTTTTGGAACCATGCCCTAAAATGAGTTTACAAAACAGATGGACAGCGTGGATATAAGGCACATACATCAAGGTGGGTCCCACGGTCAGGGATCCCACCCACCGAAGCCGCGCCCCTAAAGATGAGGACATTTGGCAAACACCATAGTGTGGACCCCACATGGACGATTGATTAGCATCCACACGTGGGTGGATAGCTTTCGTACATCTTAATCACCTTTAAACGCAAGGTCCCACCTTCAGCTTGCACGCGGGTTGGCTGGTGACCCCAACACCAGCCAGCAAGCTGGTGTCAAAGCTCTGTGGGTCCCACCATGATGTATTTGTTTTATCCACGCCGTCCATTCATTTGTAAAGCTCATTTTAAGGTATGGTACAAAAAACAATGAGGTATATAAAAATCTCAAGTGGACCACATCATAGGAAACAGTGGGGATTGAATATTCACCGTAGGAAAAAATTTTGGGGCCTCAAAAGTTTTGGATAAAGCTGATATTTGTGTTCTCCGTTCATCCAGCTCTTTGTGATCCTATGAACAGGTTGGATGACAAATAAACATCAATGTCGCCGTAGGAAGGTTTCAATGGTGGACATCATTCTACTCACGGTTTCCTGTGGTGTGGTCCACTTGAGCTTTGTATCTGCCTCATTTTTTTTCTAATGCCTTAAAATGAGCTGTATAAATGGATGGACGGCGTGGATAAAACAAATACATCATGGTGGGACCCACAAAGCTTTGACATCATCTTGCTGGCTGGAAAATGAAAACGAACGGCTACTGAACAAAGATCAGATATGATCCAGTGGTCTACAATTTACAGGGTGAGGATTCGTATCCAGATATCTCAATATCGCAATCAAACAATCTGAACCGTACATTAGGTCCTCCTAACACTTCCTTAGAGAAATCTAACCATCCAATCAATTACCCACGAAATACAGTAAAGAGATTGCCTACCAAGCATTGCCGACCGATTCTGGTTTAAAGGAATGACACAAACATCCGTTTTGGCAGTAAAAAAAAAAATCACAAAACTCCAATCTAGACCGTTGATTATGATCATATCATATGCAGAAATACATCCGACGGTAGCAGATAAAGATTGATCCAAGCGAGTTTTGATTGTAATTGCATCTGAAAGGTGGATATCAATTGCCGAATGGACAATCCAAATCAATTGATCGGACCGTCCACGTGTCCATAGAAGCTCTACAACTTACAGTGCTCTGAGAGTACTGAAAATATATAATCAAAACCCAAAAAATAAAAGAAAGAAAATGAAATATTATAAATTACAGGAAAATCTCACAAATCGCAATTTCGATCGATTGCGATCTTTTCACTTCAGAAAAACGACATTCGCAGCCAAGAAATCGGATTCGCGATCGTTTTCTATTTACAGAGAAGTGCATGAAAATCATCAATTGAGAAATCAGAATTATCGTACCTTTTACGAGGGAGAATTTGAATTCGAAAATGGTATTTTTCCTCTCCTTCTTCTGAGATTTGAAGATTTGGAATCCGAAAATGGCGTCGGTTTTTTTGAGCTCTAGTTTTAATTCGTACAGGGGAAGATAAGGAAGTCCAAATTACCAAATTGTCCCCAGAAAGGTAGGAAATGACCGCCAGTTCCTGCCACCTTTTATTTCTAAGGGTGTGATCGGTAAAACTTAAGGTGTGTTTGATAAAATTTAATTTTGAAACTTATCACTGGAAAATGTTATTTTTCATTATTTTGATAATTCATACCGTTGGGTAATAAAAGGGCATTAAGTACTTATAATTGAATACGGTAAGTGATCTTTTAAATTTTTGGATCAATTATGATCAAAATATTATTACCAACTTTTATAAATGACAAAATTACTCTTCTACATATTTAAAACATTCCGTTGTCTTACAAGTCGTTTTCCTCTTCTTTCGTTCAAAAAAATCTCTAACTATTCGGAGGCAAAATCTTTCTCAATCCTTCCTTTCTTCGGTGAATCTTCCTTTGAGGTGAGATTTTGATATTCTCTTATAACTTATTTTTATTTATTTATGATAATTGACAAACCTATTTAGTCTTATATCAATACATAGAGAGACATTTCATATATATATTTTTTTTAATTTAAGAAGAGTATAACATATGGTTCATTAATTGAGGGGTCATGCTTAAGAAATGTACGTGAATGGAGCATATGTGTGCAAAATTCGGTGCAAAGAAATAAGACGTTTTATCTCATATCCTCCAAAAGATAGAAATTGAGATAATAGGGGTAAATATGACAAATTACTCTTTTTTGAGACATTTGTAGTTTGTTCTTATCAAAAAGATTTTTATGAAAAAAGTACTTATTTTCATATATAAAGATTTTTTTCAGACAAATTATCAAACGACTTTTTCAGTACTCATAAGTAATTAAATTCAGCAATTTAAGTTTTCAGCACTTAAATTAATTTTCAGTTTACCAAACGGCACCTAAAACGCTTTACCTTTCGCTGACGTGGATGGACGACTTCATGTAGATGAGATCCACACCGTCCATCAAGTGCGCCGACACTTATAAGGCCCTGATGTCGTTCATCACACAGACCCAAAACTCAGGTTAACTATGGAAACATTAATACCAATACCAATATGGTAGGTTTAGTGTCTCGCCTGCTAGCCCAAGGTGCGATCGGTGACTAACAAAAAAAAAAGTTTAATTCTTTGATATGCATATAATGTGCTATTGAAGACTAATAAAAAAAAAAGTTTAATTCTTTAATTGTACTGATCTCATGGGATTCATGAGGATATAACTTGTCTAACAGTCTTAAATCCACATTGTCCGTCCATTTTGCAATATTATTTTAAGATATGACTTTAAGTATCAGCTTCATCCAACACTTTTATGACCTACAAGAAGTTAGTGGCAAGAGTTCAATCCCAACTGCTAATGTAGTATGGTCAATTTTCATTTTAGATGTGACTAATTTTTTTATTTATTTTCGTAAAATATTCGTATAGGATGTAAGAATAGTATAAATATAACACATACAAAGTGAGGCCTAAGAAACCATGCCACATCAATACAACTTCACTCAGAGCTTTAGGAGGGATTCCAATAATATGATTACCTTGGTTTCTCCAATTGATTAGAAGTAATAATAATTAATGAAAGTTTTACATTGCATTATAGTGGTTGGTCTCACAATTTAGTTGGTTTATTTTGAGTTAATATTTTCGGTAATAAAATTACTAAGGGCGTGTTTGATTTTCATTTACATGGTGTAAATGGAAGCAAATGGATGCAAGTAGGTAATTATTATAATTTTCCTTTGTTTGATGCAACAGTATTTACTCCTTGTAAATACGTGCAAAAAAGAATAGCCATACATTCATGGGGCCCATTGTGATCTCTGTCACATATCCACGCCATTTGTATGGTTTAACAGAATATTCTAGAGGATGAGCAAAAAATTGAGATATATCTGAAGTTCAAGTGGCCCACACCATAGGAAATCGTGGTCCACTTTTCATGTGGTGTGGTGCACTTGAGATCTAGATTTGCCTTGATTTTGAGTTCATGCCCTACAATCACCTTGCAAAATGGATGGATGATGTAGGTAAGCCACATGTATCACAATGGGCCCCACAAAAAAGTGTACCTTCCTCAATTTTGTACACAAAAAATAAAGCTGCCATTGTCAACGAATACAGAAATTACATGGTAAATAATTGTCAACAAATACAGAAATTACATGGTAAATAAGTATTACACATTTGCTTGTATATACACCGTGTAACTGGAAATCAAAAGACCCTAAGTGTCAGCGTATCAAGCGTCGTAAGTTGCCCGAGTGTTAAATAATACCATTGCGCGTTTAATCATTAGAAGGGTTTTGTCATCATGTAATAGGGTCGGACTTCCATGTCATTTTTGTTATTTTGAAGGTTATTAAGGTAATTTCAAATGCAACTTTAGCAATTAAGAGCCGCTGACGATAAATGGTAGATGTATGACGAAAAAGCGCTTCAGTGGCCCCCACTTTCTCGCTTCCCGAATATACTCCCCTTCAAGTACAACGCCACGTGGCACATTCACTGACACAGGGGGAGACGAAAGCCATCACCTATTATCTTATCTTAGGTCGTTTTGTCTCTCTCGAGACAAAAAACTGCAGCGTGTGTCGCGGCCCTCTGGAACCCACATACGGAATATTCCAATGATCAGAACCGTCCATTCTGTGTAAAATATTCTAAAAGAGCCACATAAATACGATATGATCATGAATACAAGGAGAAGAATTCAGACCAATAACATTCAAAGATAATAAATCAAAGGTTAGGATCATTCCTAAAATGCCAGTATGGGATAGTGACTCATTTATGGTAATAAAGAGAATATGGACGGTTCAAATCATTGGATCATCTCATCATGTGGGCCCCAATGGGCTGCGACGCACGCAGGAAACGGAGTCCGAGAGCGGCAAAACGGACTCCCATCTTATCTGTAGCACGCGACTGCAGGTGTCGCGTTCCACGAAAAGAGGTTATTTAATACTCTGGCAGAGTATACGTATTGCTACGCATGCACCTAGGTATTATACACTTCGCGTGAATGCAAATCATGGGCCCACTAAATACGGGACATTCGACCTAAATGACAGTGATTCGATGATCCTAGCCTCTGATAACGGACATTATCTCGCATTTCATATCAACCGTCCATTTAATGTCCACAAGAGGTGCAGGCAATCTGTTCAGTTTAATTTTCAGGATATGACCCATCTGCGGACACGTGTTTACTATTTTTACCGGTTGGATTGTATGACACGTGTCCATATTATGGGTTAGTGGTCTGGATTGTCCTGTCAAATAATTCCTCCAGCAACAAATTGTGGCAACGGCCCCCAACTCATCCACCATATGTGAAAATCATAATTGTGGGCCCCACAGCCTTTAGTGGTTAGAAGTTGGACGATCAATATCGATTATGCAAGAAAAGGTTTGGCAGTGGACCGTTGTAATGTGGGTCCCACCTTGGATTGCCCATTCTGCTTAAAGTAAAATTCAAATGGTGTTTCTAACCATCCAATCAGAAGAAAGCGAAATGAATGGCCCATGTAGATTATATTAGAAAAAGGTTTGATCATTAATCTAAGCCATCCAATTACGTGGGTCTCACCTTTGATTGCTCGTCGCACTCAAAAGTCATAAGGATTGGATGATCCCGGCACCCACTCAATAGCTAGAAAAATGAATGGCTGATATTATCCAAACCATCCACATGCTCAAATATATTATAAAAGGTTTAATCCTCTCCACCCTTTGTATTTCAATCGGATTCAATGCAAAGCCAGCCCACGACCCGAATGGGTGTGGTATGGGTTGGGTTCGGGTCAGAACGGATACGATCCGTTCGTTAATGGGCCGAAAATTCCGGTCCAAACCCAACCTACGACCCATTGCTCTTAGGGCTGTCAAGGATCGGATTTGGACCGAATCAACACTGATCCGAGTCCGATCCTATTAAGGGTCACTTGAACCGAACCCGGATCACATGTGTTGAATCCGATTCCGATCCATTTAAAAAAATTCCAAAATCCGAATCCAATATGATAAAAATTACTATTCTTTATGTAAATCTGATAAAAATCAGTACACTTTATATAAATCTAATAAAAATACGTGCAGCCCTAGGATTTTTTCATTGCCTTTTATACTTTATAATTGGATCGGCTTGTTATTGGACCGAACCGGGTCGATCCGAATCCGATCCTATAATTAAATAGGTCAAACATTTCGATCCGAATCCGATCCAAGCTGGAGAGCTGGAGACAACGGTCTTGTCAGGGGCTTTGTAGGGTCCACCGTAATAGATGTGGTTTATCCAAGCGGTCTATCCATTTTGAAATTTTTTTTTTTTTTTGGTGATTAGCCAAAAAATGAGATTGGTCGAATACTCAAGTGGAGCACAGTGGGGATTGATCACCTACCACTGAAAAACTCTTGGGGGCAGGAAGTTTTGGATCAAGATTATATTTATTTATTTTTCCCTTCATCCAGGTCTATGTGACCTTATGAACAGGTTGGATGTCAAATAAATGGATGCGGATTTCACCCCCATTGTGATGTATGGGTTTTATTTATGCCCATTCATCTAATTTTTTTTCAGATCATTTTAGGAAATGTACCCAAAAATTGAGGCAGATCCAAGCATATTTGATAATCACAGGCACCGTTGAAGCCTTCCTAGGGACCACTATGATATTTATTTGCCATCTGACCTGTTCATAAGGAAGAAGGGAAAACACAAATATCAACTCGATCTAAAACTTCTACGGCTCCCAAGAAGTTTTTAATAGTGGGAGTTCAATCCATACTTTGTGGTCCAATTGAATCTTGAATCTGCCTTCTTCTTTTTGTTAATATCCCAAAATGATTGTGGTCCAATTGAATCTTGAATCTGCCTTCTTCTTTTTGTTAATATCCCAAAATAATATGGTAAAACGGATGGATGGTGCTGATAAAACCCATACATCACGGTGGGCCACACATAGGACTGCCTGGATGGATTATCGTCCGGGTGGGGGCTGGACGCAATCCGCTTCCCAAACAAACATATCTGACCCCTAGGAAGGTTTTAACAGTGGGGGTCATTGTCACCAATGCTTCCTGTAGTGATCTTTCAAAATTGATGGATCAGATTGGATAAAACATATATATCACGGTGGGCTCCACAAAGCGCATGACAAGATTGTCCTCTCTAGCTAGGTCTAGCTAAGTCCACACAACCGCATCGGCAGCAGGACCTACTAGATAGCTGGTCTCAATCATGATGTAGAGGGGCAAGCCACCAACAGCGACTCTTCCTAGATGCTTGACAATAAATAACCCTAGCATGGTGCACCGTAATGGCTTTTATGAGGCTTAAGGCCATTACGTAAAGGTAATAGTCACTAGGGCTGTAAATGGTCGGGTTTGGGGCAGGTTTAGCCAAAACCAGACCTGTCCATTTACTAAATGGGTCTAGGTTGGGTCAAAGTCAACCCATCTGGGTCTGGTAGAAGGAGATCCACCTAGATCTGTTTATAAATGGGTCGGGTCTAATGGGTCTGGGTCTAGATGAGTCTAGGTTGGATGGGTCCCTTGAATCATAGACCAAACCCGCCCACTTACTAAATGGGTTCAGATTGGGTCAAGTCAGGCCAAATTTAAAGGAAACCAAACCCAGACCCGTTTAACAAATGGGTTTGTTCTTAGACCCGGACCCGTACCATTTAACAAATTAGTCAGGTCTAAATGAGTTGGGTCTGGGTACTCCATTGGATCCGCTAATCCATTTACAGCCCTAATAGTCACAATCATTATATGTTATGGGGTCATAAAAGTCATAACAGGCATTACGGAAATATTAACCCGTAAAGGCTGTTAACCCTGTTATGGCCCATTACGACTCCTCTAAAGGCCATAATGGCTCCATAATAATTCATTCTTGGAGCCAATACAAGTTCTTCGATTTTTTTTTTTCAATAATAAAAAAATTCTTTGATTATTTTTTTTTCAATATTAAAAAAAAAAGACTATAATAGCCGTGCTCGTCACGACCTCCACACTTTGCTCTTGCCTCATTGGAACCTTTAAAATACAGCTACTCAATTTCCTATCATCATTCCTTAAAACTGGATCCACAGCCCATCAAAATCATCAAAAACTAGCTTCAAAAGCCAACAAAATAGAGCCATCCAAGTGGATTTGGGTTCATTGTAACCCAACCCAGCTTCCCATAACCAAAAAATGGAGGGTTTTTATTCTCCTTGACACATCATCCAACATCAAATAATATTTAAAAAAAAAAAAAAATGAAAAGGGCCTCGACTTTGTTCATAAGAAAGGCTCGACTATGAACAGCCCTAGTAAATTTATCTCTACTAAGTATAGCTGCATGAAGCGTGAAGTGAAGCATCAACAAATTTGGAAGCAGTAGTAGAAAGCATCTCTTTCAAAATGTAAACAAGTATAAATAGGCAAGTAGCGTTAGCAAGAGTTTGAAACGGGGATTCAAAGCAGGAGCAGAACCTAGTTAGAAGGATCCTAAATGGGTACTTCTCAGTTTGGAAAAATCCTCATGTTCATTTCTTTCCAAAGCCCACACATGATTCGGAACAAATCAATCACTTTACACGGTTTTAAAATTAACTAGGAATGGCCTGCCAACCATCCACCCACCAACTCTCCCATCTTTTCAGCTATGATCACAGCTATCTAAAAAGGTCTCAAGAAATGGTGTTGTATCTCCTTCACTATCCTTAAATGGGTGACAAGATGATCAGCAGGTACCTCCTCCCGACATGAGAAACAAATGCTTGGAAAGATTAGATGTCCTGGAGTTTTGAGTTCTCATTGAATCACTTTCATTAGCTCTTTTAAACCCCATACTGCATCATTTTGAGATTCTCACAGAAAAAACAATGTTACAAACCAAGGGCGAGCCTCAAACGCTTAAACACCATTTTGAGCCAAACCGTAGTTCATGTCATATGTTTGGATGAACTTCAGCTAACCCTCCTATGATCCTCCACTCTTCAAAATAGGCTCTAAAAAGCCCACTTGCCTCCGAACCAAGAGGGAAGCTCCCTTTTGCAGAAACCTCCTTTTGTGGTGGTTGTGTCCAAACCGCCCCAAGGCTTCCCTTAGATATTCATAACAATCTTGATGAGCCCCTCGTATCAGCTAAACCATGAAGTATAATAAATATAGAACTGAAATTCCTCACCCAACCCTCAGTCCTCCCAAGAGCAAACCTTTTCATCCACTCACTTCATAACTATACATTGTCTACCTAGCAAGACACATCTTTTGGTTCTTCTTCTTCTTCTTTTCCAATTTCCTTTTGGTTGGTAATATGAGCTCGAACTCAGGACTAAATGCAATGCAATCTGATTTTTTCATCCACTCACTTCATAACTATACATTGTCTACCTAGCAAGATGCATCTTTTGGTTCTTCTTCTTTTCCAATTTCCGTTTGGTTGGTAATATGAGCTCGAACTCAGGACTAAATGCAATGCAATCTGATTATAACGAGAATTCAATACTTGAATAGCTAGAATTGATGAAGTAAACACACCACACAATCTGATTATGACGAGAATTCAATGCTTCAATAGCTATAATTGATGAAGTAAACACACCACACGAATATTTGAATAGAGAGGAATAGACAACTAATGAGGACATCTGAACACTATACCAAAGGAGGGTTGAGCCAGTCTCCTTATGGCTAGACAACTATTACATGAGGCCCACTTGGTTCAATTCACATTCCTAGCCACGTTGAAGACCCCACCACCATTACATGAGGGACCCCGCACTGGGAATATGCACGTGGGCTACATATAGGAGTTTGATAGACACACCAGACCATTGGATTGAGTGGACACGATAATCGGACCGCTGGATCATCATCATCAAACATCTTGATTGCTCCTGCTTCAACAACCTATGAAAAGTCTTCATTGGTTACAAGTACTTGAGAAAGTACTCAGAGAACTTGAAGAAGTGCAGTGCCTTCTAAATCCTAGAACTTGATAGAATCCCTATGAACTCTTTAACCAAGAATTGCCAGCAAGAATTGAATCAGAATCGGGAGTGGAACTCTCACATATGTCGCTATGCCCTTGATGACATAAAATATAAAAAAAAATAAAAGGAAAAAAAATAATAATAATTTAATAAGCATCCTATAACTTCCTACAGCAGCCCTTCATCTCCATTCCACCCTCCATCCTTGTTCTAATTTGAGAAATGCCAAGGTCGCGTTTGGATACGAAGAATTATGTGGGGAAAGAAAATGTTTGACATTTCTTACTGTTTGGATTACAAATATCATTATCTTCTTCCACCGTATCAATTCTCTAACATGAGATGCAATGTGACCGTTGTTTAATAAATTTGAAATTTTCACTTACCATCCAAGCAACGCCCTTCTTTCAAAATTCACTGGCCAAAATACCGGAAGAGGCAATCAGTATATTTATCCATGTCCCACTATAGATTCCGTGCCGAAACAGGCCCTAAGGTAATTTGTTCTAGGAGACATCTCATCACCTCCATTGTCTCGCCTAATTTCAATTGAGAAATGTAAAGGGAATTTGCGCAAGGAGAGATTCAAGGGGCAATTTGAAGTAGAGGTAACACATCAATGTACAAGATAAGATCACTCATCACGTGGGTCCCATCATGGTAATTTTTTTTTTCCAAAAAACATGCTGGTCGGCCTATTGGGTGGGCCACAAATATATGTCGAGTACATAGCACCAATTTTTGACTAACCATCCAACTACATACACACCTAGGATGCCTGATGAGTCTGCTGGCTTAATTGTCAGGCCAGGCCATGTTCAATGCCAGCCACACCTGATGCTAACCCAGATGTTGCACAGGTGCTGTGAATCAACCCTTCTATATCTCCATGTGCAAACCACTCCAGCAGTTCTCTTCCAATTTAGAGGAACTTCAGGTGCGGCATGCAAGCGGGATTTTTATAAACCCATGGATTCATGAATTATAGTAATAAGACCCATGAAATGCATGTTTAAGTTTCATAATTTATATGGCTAGATCTTTTTCCATCAAGCTATGCCACCTGCATAAATCACCATCCAAAATAATCAATAGAACACCTTCCTAAAGACAAGGTGCGTTCCAGTGGTAACTGGTATTACTGTACGCTTACGGTGGTACTAGCGGATGTGGGGCCTGTCTGGTGTATGCATCACATCCAACCCGTCCATCAGATGCGTCCCTCAGGATACACACTGAAAAGGAAGCTGGCACCACCCTTTTGCCCAATCTTCTACATTGAGAAAAGCCATTTTGATAACTTCTGAAACTTCACATTTTGTTCCTAAAACATTGCTCATTTCTTTCCCACTATAAAGCCCAAAGAATCGCTAACAGATTTAATCTCCACCTCTTTTTCCCAAATTTGCCCGTCCCCCCACCATGCCAAGAGATGAGAAAATTGTCTATTGACCTCAGAACCACCCATTGGACTCCAAAAGACTGAAGAAAAGTGATCCCACACTTTCCTTGCAAAAGAGCAATGAACAAATAAATGATCCACAGATTCCACGTCTTTGTAGCACATCAAGCAAACGTTTGGAAGAATCATCTTTTCCTCTTGCAAAGATTGTAGACCGTTAACACTTTATTCCTCCCCCACTAGCCAACCAAAAACCTCCACATTCAAAGGAGCACCGTAATGCCACAAATAGGCCATAGAAGATACCACAACATGTTCATCTGGATCACTCAGGATACACAGAACTTCACTCTACCCTTTCGACAAAAGAACCCAACTACATTCGACAAATGCTAGATGGACATTGGCATGGAACATGCTACTTTAAACTAACAGCGACACCATTCCCAGAAGCAGAAGCAAAGGGACAGCAGATGAGAAGGTGATCGACGCTTTCGCATCTTACAAAAATAAACAACACCCATTAACTATAATCAAGTTTCTTCTTCAATGACACCCACACCTTTGGGACAGTGGTAGACTGAATGATGATAACCTCGTTTCAACACTGAGGTCAAGGTATCGAATCCCAAAGCGGGGGGTGGCTAACATTGGAGGGTGACTAACAGTGTGGGTGTGTCCGGAGACACACCCACACCCCCCCGGACACACCCACCCCCCCCCCCCCCCCCACCAAAAAAAAAAAAAAAACTTCTGCAATGGCGATCAATTGACAAAATGTAATTACAACCTGCAAGCCACACAAAACAATAACCCTTGAAGGCCCATTTGATTTCCAAATCCAGCCCATCATGTAGGACCACATGACTCTCTGACGTTAGAAAGCTTTTGGAAGTGGAACAAGGATTTTACCGAAAATTTTCTGCAATGGGTCCGTAAAAATTTTGTCCTCTCCCAATAGCTCAATCACCACAGCTGAAAAGCAGGCCCATCAAACTAAGCAAAATCAGATTCCTCAATCTCTGAAAGGTTCCTCCTGAAAACAGGAGAGCAAACTGACTTCCCACAATCTCACACAACATGTCAACCTTGAAAAAAGGCCCATCAGGCTTGGGAAATTAGATTCCTCCCGAAAAGAGGAGACCAAACAACCTCATTTCCCACAATCTCATACTACTTGTGGAAGGAATTTGTGGCTCGCCTCTCAGTGACATACAGTATATGGCAAGGCCCACATCACGACCTTGATCAAAGCGATCCTCCAACCCATCGAAACATAACTTCATTCCAATTCCAATAGTCTTTTTTTTTCATTCTAATCATCACTGCATCCAAAACCTTTTCACTAGGGATGATCTGATACAAAAGGGTAACCCAAGATACGAATTTAGAAGAGATTCCAACTTGCCTCCCAAAATTGTTGCAAGCTCCACATTCTGTCCTGACACCGCCTTAAAACACCTCGAATACATCTTAGATTTAAAGATAAGAGTAGTGTCAGCAAATTGCAGATGCAATACATTGGATATCATTTGCTCGATATTGAAACCATCAATTAAGCCTTCCTCTCTATCCTCGTCCACAATCCTCCTAAAGGTTTTCTGCAATAATAACAAACAAGAGGAGTAAGGATCCTGTCACAGCCCAAGTCCTCCCCTAAGCGTAGATTGTGTGGCACACATTTTACAATCCCAACGCAAACAAGTCAGCATTCCCTACGTGCACACCCCAAAGCACCAAATCTCACTAGAATGCAAGAGAAAAACAAGTGTATGGAAGAACACTTTGTATTTCATTTGAGTTCTCAAAACTACAACTTCTCTTAGATGCTTTTACAAATGAGGACCCCTTCTATTCATATAGAGCTAGGAAGAGTTTAGAAACTACACATGTATGGCTAGAATTATGTCACATGGTTCTCATCCAATGGTCAAGATTTTTCAAGAAATTCACACTTCTCTAGATAAGACTTCACTAAAGTTCTCTAGAAACTTTTAGAGATCTCTACACAACCCTACGCCATTCTATACAGCTCTAGACCCCTTCACACAACTCCAGAACTTTCTCCAATTCCACACCCTGCTACCATTCTCTACAACACTCCACACATTTTACACTATACTAGAATTATTTGCATCTATGTAAAAACTTTTTGTAATGTGCAAGTAGAACATAAATTTGGTGAAGTCCACAACCCATGGGAATGATCAGTCCATGAAAGTCCATTGTCAGATCCCTAAGTATCAAAATAACCCTTTGGCAAACCACTAGCCAGGACCAAATATCTGCGGAAGGGACACTCATGCACCCAACTCCTCCACCTGACGCCAAGCTCACCTTGTTAGTTAGATAATGTAAAAACTCTCAATCCATGTTGTTGTAGGCCTTTCCAAAACAATTTGCATGCATCCCCAAGATTGTGTTCTCTACATCAGAACACATCAATTGAGGATCCTCCACTACAAAAACATTGATATTCAAGGAATGGATTCTGGGGGGGGGGGGGGGGGGGGGGGGGGGGGGGGGGGGGGTGCGCCTCTGGACCTTTTTCTCCACATGATTCTTCTTCATTAGCCTTCTTTGTTAAGTCCTCTTACTACCGTGGCCCTCTAGCAAAATCTTCTTCCAAAGCAGCATCCCAATTTAAAATATTTTTGACAATATCCCTTCGATCAACATGCATTGATTATGCATTTAAGACCTTTCAAATTTATGGCCGCACTCCTCACTATCTGCATCCCAGCATACCCCACTATCTGCATCGCTTTCCACCAACTTTAGCCGACCTATCAAACAAGATATAGAAGAGTCAACAGCTTAGGAATGGTGCACTAAAAAATCTTTTGGGTGGGTATCCTCTCAGCTTCCAAAGATAAGAAACCAGTCTATCCTCACCATCATAGGGTTTCATGACCAGACCAAATGAATGTTGTTCCAAAGAGAGACTAATCAAGGCATGCCCATGAATCCTGTCTGAGAGAAAAAAAGGCTTTGGGGGAAAAAAAACTCTTACCTAGGGTAGGATGTCCAGCCCCTTCTTATTTATATTATGTGATGTCTCAAATACATAAAATACCCTCAGAACCAGGGGCGAAAGAGGGAAAAATAGAAAAAAGACAAAGAAAAATAATCGGAATGCAAGAGACCGCATGGTCTAGAGAAAGAACGCCCATTATCCAGAGAGATGACCCATGGTCCAGAAATATTTATATTTTCCCTTATGCTAAGGCATAGATATCAATTATGCTCAGCTTGCCAATAATACATTGTCCAACTTCAACAATAAAAGCCTCAATGAAGATATCCGCAAGTTGAGCAGTAAACAAAACAAAAGGAGTTAAAATAATGCCAGCAATAACCTTCTCATGAATAAAGTGACAATCAACTTCAATGTGTTTTGCCCGCTCATGAAAAATAGGATTAGGAGCTATATAAATTGTAGCTTAATCATATCATAATACATAGGAACAGGAATCTTCATTGAAAATCAAAATTCAACAACAGAACTTTATAACCACAAAATTTCATATGCAATATTCACCATAGCATGGTACTTAGCCTCAGCACTAAATTGTGCAACAACTGTCTATTTTTTAGTCTTCAAGTAATGAGATTACCTCTAAAAAAAGTACAATATCTTGTCATAGAGCACCAATCGTCTAACGAACTTGCCTAATTTGCATTAGACTAGCCTTTAATATCAAGATTATTGTGACAGCTAAACAAGATGCCACGTCTTGAAAAAGACTTAATAAGCTTAAGATGTGACGGATTGCCTCAAAGTAACTGGATCGAGAAACACGTATGAATTGGCTAACTAACTCACTACATGAGATAGATCAGAATGAGTAATAGTCAAATATATCAACCAACTTGTTGAGGCATAAAAATACCCATCCTCCTGTGCGGATAGAAAATATCGTCGCACGAGGTGCCTGCGCGGAGGTAATGCAGAGAAGAATGTTAGAAGAAAAGGAGAAGGAAAAAAAACAAGCGCGTAAGGTTATACCACCGCACAGGCCGCCTTGATGGCTGTCTTGCGGCAACCGCGTTGCAAAATTGGGATGCACTAGCTCCGTGCCGGTCAAATCCTAGCAACGCGGCTTCCGCACCACACCAAAATCAGGATGTGCGTGGCAATCCACGTGGTGGCACCCGATTGGCCCATTTTTCGCATTTCTCAGCTATAAATACCCCGATTCTTTCCATTTAGAGAGTGAGAGAGACCTTTAGTTATTAACTGTTGGTCGGAAGAAAGAGCCCAAGTACTCTGCCGAAATCCCATTTCGGACCACCCGAATACTTTTTTGATCACCGAAATCCCTTTCCCGAGCACTGGAATCCTTTTCTGACCATCGAAATCCCTTTTTCGAGCACCAGAATCCCCTTCTAATCACTCGCAAGTGAGAAATGTCTAGCCAAACTCTAGTGTCTCAACATCATTTGCAAACCAAGAGAATAGAGAAAAGTGCGCGGGCGCAGCAGTGATGGCCCAAGCGCGGCCGACGCACAAGGGGTCTAGCGCGACACGTTGTCAACCCCTGCTGCTAGAACAAAGAAGAAAGGGACCGAGTCACACACACCCGACGTGGCCGCCGCATAGCCGGGTTCTACCCCCGTGCGGGATGACCGTGCAACCACTCTCGCACCGCGGCCATCTCACTCGAGTGACACCCGCGCCACCGTCGTGCTGTGACATTTTGGGTCGCGCCAACGCCAGCGCGCCCAGCTTTTCAACCACTTACGCGCCCTGTGCGCAGAGGGCCCGTGCGGCAGGCCTCCCTAGACGCCAATGCTCTCCAACTGAAGGGACCTTCAATGTCATTTTGGAGTCCCGGATCTCCCTAAGATTGTCCTAGAACCCAACGAAGGTCCCCATGACTTGGAGCGATCCCAAATTGCCCATTCATGCATGACATGCGCCTCCAGGTGCCATGAAGCTGCCACAATGGCTTTCAAAGTCCAATCCGTTTAAGAGACTTTATTCGCATAATCGCTATAATCGCTAAATGTGAAACCTGGATAGTGGCCATTGATGTGCCCACAAGAGACTACCCTATGTCAAACTACCAAACGTAAACCACAAATTATCAAATTGCTCACCCTTGCAAGAAAACAAAGTCAATGCTAAGGACCTCCACTATTCGGAGTCATACAGTGCCCCACCCATTCAGAATCAGTCTCCGTGGACATGACATGAAATGTCCATAGTCGGTCTTCCCGAGGTCACCCGTCCTAGAGACGGGCCCCAAAGTTGCACTGCGCGATCAGACGCTAATCAGTCATCTTGCCCAGAACAGAAACGATGGGACATAGACACTAGACTCACAGAGATGGTGTGGTCCATACAATTACCTTGACATGGTTTAAGCAGCCTTTATTGCGGCCCGGGCGAACCACCCTTTGAAAGATGTAGTCCCCTGTAGACACGGTCTTTTGCCTTTTAATCAAGGGTTATCTGTATAATGTAATTAAGGGCTCGTGCCAAACCACAGCCTGGAATGTACAGAACCTGAAATTCGTGGAATAAAATTTTCTCTTTGCACCTTGTTCATCGCGTACTTATGTATGTTATTTGTGAGTGCTTATGAATTCCCCAAATGAGAAAATACAACTGCAAACTAAATATTTTCTTCCCTTGAGGATTCCTGTCTGATCCAACCCACAATTTTAATAGCGCCAAGCCTGACGCGCCATCCATAAATTTGACGCGTCGGCCTGTTTCGAGCGTATTTTGTTATTTGTCGATGCACGGAAAACAATGCAACACAGTGTACCACCCAAGTTTTTCGGCGATAAATAGCCCAGCTCACTAGTCACAAAGTACGAGAGAGAGAGAGAGAGTAGGACATTTGGGTATTGTCTGAGACTCTGACGTCCAAGAGAGATACATCGCCGAAATCCCAAATTCCAACGATCAGAGCATGGCAACTTGGCCACCGGCAAGTGAGCCACATCTCTGGCGCGTCAAAATCCGCCCAGTGAAAGTATCGGCACGTCAGAAGTAACTCCGAAGAGAGACAAGCAAGAGAAATGAAGAAGGAAATGAGGAGAAAAACAGCTACGGGGTCCGACGCGTCAAGTCATTTCTTGGTGCGTTTGGGGCGTCAAAATCGTCCGCCCGGCGCATCAGCATGCATGCTGACACGTTAACTAGCGCGTCAGCATGTGCACCGGCACGTCAGTCAGGAGCCTGGCGCGTCAGCTTTCCAGCAGGCGCATCAAGCCTGTTTCACCTCTTTGGGACCTTTTCACCCTGTTTTTTAGGATTTTTAGGGTTTATCCAGAGCATGTTGCCTCCACAGGACCATCATGAACGACAATAAAGGTCTCAATGACCTAAATGGCCACTGAATTACTCCAAATACATGCCCCCAAGGCGCCAGCAGAACACCAATATGGGCTCGTATGCCTGCTTCAATACTAAAATGACCAGTGGTTCTGATGCAGCAATCGAACCAGTGTTAGGAATCCATTTCCGTACTCCAAAGCTACACAAGAACTATTGTAATCAGCACGGTAGATTAGCACGCTCACTATAAGCGTAACCCTAATGTAAGACCCGGATAATGGACATCGTCGTGTTAATGCGGGCGGGGCGTGTTGTGGGATCGAGCACCATCTCTCCCACGGATAACTGATCCGAATCCACGGATCTACAGGGACTCCTCAACCTGTCTTCGTTGAATCCACGATGGGATACTCGAATCCACCAGCCTATCTTCGAATCCATGAAGAAAAAACAGAGTATAACTTAATTTCATTAAGAAAATAATCAAAGCTAATTACAAAAACGAATTTAATCAACTTAAATAGAAAAAAACTAACCCTAAACCCTAGCTTGCGCGATAAGAAAAGACTTAAGTGAAATAGGAAAGAAAATCAGAAAAATCCGGGCAAACTGTATATCGCATG
Source organism: Liriodendron chinense (assembly GCA_003013855.2). Classification (NCBI taxonomy): domain Eukaryota; kingdom Viridiplantae; phylum Streptophyta; class Magnoliopsida; order Magnoliales; family Magnoliaceae; genus Liriodendron; species Liriodendron chinense. Next base: position 23,486 of record PVNU02002498.1, on the reverse strand, counting down.
TTGAGCATCGTCTTCCTTCCACTAGTATGAGCAATCCACATATCTGATGGCCACAAAATTTTGATTTTGCTGACATCGATGTACTCTTCAAGATAGTCGGCTCAGATTCTTCATATAAGTAGTGGTGGGCCACCTGAACCATCTCCAAGTTAAGTCGGCGGAATTCAGAACTTTCTGGACAGTTCGTATTATTTTGGACGCCATAGTCAATTCGTAGCTCGGATCAACATGAAACTTGTTGGGTTTTCTCGGCGTCGAGCAACTCTACAAGATGGACGGAACGAATCATCATAAATGATCAAGATGGGCCCCACGAATTGGGCCAAAGTCCAAAAACAGGAATAGCAATTTCCTGTTTTAGTTGAAACTCCAAAATCGAAAATTCCTTAGTTTCCTCTTGTTTTTTTTCCGGTCCATCTCCTCCAAGAAGATCATCGATCCTCGCCCTTGACCATGGAATTCTCTCCCTACATCACATGTCTACAAGGGAACTACCCTGTATCAAACCACAGAAACATAATCTATAACTATCAAGTCACTCGCCCTAACGAGAACTTTAGTTGATGCTAAGGACCTCCACCATTCGGAGTCATACAGTGCCATTCCCATTCAAAACAGTATCCGCGAACATGATTCGAGACGCCTAGAGACATAGTCAGTCTTCCATAGGCCACCCGTCCCAGAGACGAGCCCCAGAGTTGCACTGAGTGATCAGAGGCTAATCAGTCATCTTGTCCGGAACTGAAACAATGGGACATAGACACTAGACTCACAGAGATGGGGCGGTCCATATGATTAGCTTAACGCAGTCCAAGGGACCCTCGTTACGGCCCGGGTAGACAATTTCGTGAAAGACGTAGTCCCTTGCTGACGCGGTCTCTTGCCTTTTAATCAAGGGTTATCTGTATGATGTAATTAAGGACTTGCACCAAATCACAGCCTGAAATGTACAAAACCTAGAATCTTTATAATAAAATGTCATCCTTGTGTCTCGTCTATTGTGTATTTGTTTATATTGTTTGTGAATGCCTGTGAATTCTCTAATCCCCCGAATGAGAATACAAATACAAACCAATACATCACAAATTCCTATTTAATCAAATCCGTAGTTTTAACAACACCCAAGGAGGATTAGTAGAAAAATAAAGAAGAAGAAATCTAGAGAAGGAAGAGAAGAAGGAAAGGAGAGAGGGAGAAACGGCTAGGGCGACTTGTTGTGTTGTGTATGTCATTAAGACACACACACACACACACACACACACGCACATACACATTAACTTGAAGGAAATGTTACAGTGCTCCACAAGAGTACATGACAATCATACACACGCACACAAAATTACATATATTTCCACACTTCCCCTCGAGCTGGAGCATGTATAACTATCATGCCTACCTTGGAATACATACCAAAAAGATAGTAACTATGAGGATGGATCATTGCTCCCCCTCAAACACAACATGGCAAAATATAGACCGTAGCTTGAATCTTCCTTCATCCGTTCAATCTTCTCTTCAAGAACATGATCATAACTAAATTCGACAACCATTGAGTCACAAACTTGTCATCCACATGCAAATTTTCTCATAAACAAGTGCAACTTGCACAATAAATGAGTGTGTATCACGTGCAACACTCATCCCATGCAACACAAAGTGAGTGACCTCCAATCACAACAAACAACAGGGTAGAGGGACACTCACACCATAAACAAGCCTATAAAGGAAGGGAAGATGAAGGAAGGATCTATCATTTGTAAAGAAACTCCCATGTGAAGTTAAATAAGGCATTTCGTCAAACACATTGTGTGCGCAGGATACATCTAGGCACAGTACAAGCAATACCGGCAAAATACGATATTACACTGCAGCCCCATACCATAAAAAAAGGGGAATAAAGAAATCCCAGCGAAGGATCCAAAAACAAGGGGTCAACGACACACACTCTTCACGAAAGACACCATAGCACACTCAAATCTTGATTAAACTTCATGAGACTTGTATCTGATAATTGCTCCTGATAAACCACACCTAACCCTTGTGGAAGATTTGCTCAAAAGTCCTTCGGAAAAACACGACAGCAGAAATCATGAAATCTAGACTTTTCCGATTTTTCTTCATTTTCTCTGAAACACCACAATAACTACTCCAAAATATGGAGAAAAATCTTTGTTATTCTTCTAAAATCCCGATCTACCAGATCTCAGCTTTCTACTCCAAAAAAGAACTATCAGCCATACACCGTTGACACTATTCGTGCGTATGGACGACATTAGTAGTGGGCCCCCACTACCGCAGGTTGCGATTAAGTCTCAAATCAGACGCTCTGATACCAAGTAGAAAAATAAAGAAGAAGAAATCTAGAGTAGAAGGAAAGGAAGAGTGAGAAATGGCTAGGCGACTTGTTGTATTGTGTATGTCATTAAGACACACACACTTATTAACTGGAAGAAAATGTTACAATGCTCCACAAGAGTACATGATAACCATACACACAGAATTACGTATATTTCCACAGGATCCACTTAGCAATGACAAACTCCAACTCACCCACAACTCCTACCTCAAGCTCAACTCGTTTGGGCCTTAAATCAATGTGAACACGCAGCTGTCCCCTTTTGATGTGTCCTTGAAGCAAACCTTAACAAAGGATTTTCCCTCTCACCCAATTTGTTTCACCAACGCCACAGCATCCCACAACACTACAATACCACCACAGCACTACAACACCACCATCCGTCCACCACCACCCTAACAGGCCTAGTCACACAGATCCCACTTTTGAATCTTCATTTCTTAGAAAGTATATATTTGTTCTTTGTGTCTTCTGCACAATCTTTACACATGGGATCTCTTGATGCAGCCCAAACGCCTAGCACCCTTTTCCCCTTGCGATCCTTGCTACAAGAGGGGTCAAGATCTATTAATCTTGCCCTCTTCCTTTGTCATTATTTACAGAGGACCAGATTTTCAGTAAGGATGTGCTCTAGTGGTACCTTAAGAGTGGCATCAGCCATATGTGGAGCCCATATGATGTATTCATGTATCCAACCCATGCATCAGATGGGTCACCTCAAACAATCCCAAATGCCCAATACGCAGCCGATTAAAAATTGAAGTCAGTCAAAGTGAACAAGCTGTGAGGGAAAAGCCACCTTTAATTTCAGAGGGTCACACCTAAGTCATAAAACAGAGTGTTTTTTGTCCTAACCCTTCATTCGGCCTGGATGAAGGGGGGGTCTGAATGGCCTGGATTATTTATGTGCAACATGGGAGGTTCCCCACTCTAATCAACGTGGGCATTCCCTCTCAACATGTTCCATGTGGCCTACGTGAGCTTTGGATTGGCCTGTTTTCAGGCGATGGGGATTTTTTTCGGGTGACATATATGATGGACAGGTTGGATTCAATGTTTTAAAAGTTGAATTGAATCGTAAAATCGAAAGAGGATTGAAATTGTACATCATAAATCATAAAATCTTAGGGCTTTTTTAGTCATGTGCACAAAATATAGAAAAAAAAATCTGTACTGATATTTGTAAACTCTAAAAACAGGATACAATCAACTATTCATTATTCTATCATTCCTTTGTAGATAATTGTACAATATCTTACTACCACATATTGTTGGACATTATTATGAAAGTCAAGATAAATGTGATTATTTCATTAGCTTAAAGATTTTGATATAGTGATTATCAAAACTTTAAATTGAAAAAATTGACTGCAAATGAAAGAATAATATCATCAAGAGATTCAGATGATCCAAAGACCAAAAAGATTCCAAAAAGTCTTAAACTTCAGGAACTAAAAAACAAATTAAAAATTGTGCCCAATCATCAATTTTCAAGTCTCATACAGATATATGGTATAGTTAACATATATTAACCACCCCCCCCCCCCCCCCCCCCCCCCCACACACACACAAAAAACACTGCCACCAACTAGATGGATAACAAGTTTTCATCGTAATATAAAGAATCAAATAAACCTTTTGGGGTTCAAAATCACAAAATGAAACCCTAAAAAAACACAACTTGAATTCAAGATTTGAAGTTAAATCCCAATTCCCAATCACCATTACCACAATACATATATGTCAACATGATCAAAACTGTCCATAAAAACATTCCAAATTTGGTGTCTCGACACATTAAGATGTAAGAAGTCATTAAAAGAAACCTCACAATTTAAGGTTCAAGAGAAAATCAATCCTTTAAATTTCTCATAAAGAATAAGAAAACAACTGGCCTATTTTAAAACATTCTTAAAGCCCCAACCAAATTATAAACAAAAAAAACAAAGACAAGTAAAATCTTAAAAAGAAGAGAGTACGCATAATATGAATAGTAAATCAGGAGTCGAATCATAAATTGTAGGATTCAAATCATAGAATCGTAGTATTCATTCAAAAAGGGATTCAAATCATTTTGCCTAAGATTCCGACTTAAATCGCAAATCGTAGATCGTAGTAGGATTTTGACAGCTTATGGTTCGGATTCCAAGAACACATCACTGGACCTCACATCTTGTTGGTACCAAAGTAAGGTGAAGGTGGTATCAGTACAAGTAGAGCACGCCCTTTTTTAATAATTCCATCTTGCCCGAGGATTTTTTTAGCTTTCTTCACATGGAACCAACATCTTAAACATCCTAGCCTCCAACTAGCTGATCAAATCCTGAACCCCCCTTTCTGCATATTGTAAGGACAACCAACTTCACTTGCTGCCTGCATTGTGAGATCAATGATCCAAACCTGGGCTTCCTCCTCATGACAAATCTGCCTTTCCACAACTGCCACAGCCATCTCTGCTTCCCTAACACACTTCTATCAACTTCTCCAGCTTATAGGACATTTTGAGGACGCTTTGGTGAGACCAGCATCTTCTGCACTTGTAGCAGTGAGGCTTCCATCACCTTCTTGAACTCCCAAAACAAAGAGAATCCACAAATCCCTGTGGCATTTCCTTGTTTTAGCCTTGACTTAGCATCTGAACATGCTTAGACACATTTTCTCTCTCCAAGAACTATTCTTAAGAAGGAAACTTTGTAATTAAAATCCAACCATTATAACCCACCATGTGAGTGTTTTGGTTAAAAAGAGACAATAGGAAAGAGCAAACAGGATGGATTATTCTGGTCATTATTCCCAAGACTATCCCCCTAGAAGATGAAAGGCTCAAAAGCCACCCTTTGAGAGGGGGGATTCCAAAGCATCACAGGAATATAAAACCTCCGCATGAGAAAAGGCAAAATTGCACTGGAAATCTTTCAAAACAACCAGTGAATTGACGGTTCCACTCTCAAGTAACACATTTCTTCTTTGTGGTGAACATTCCTGAATGAAACTACTTTTCTGCCCCCCAACCGCAACCTACAGTCTGAACTCTGCAATGCCTCTTTAGTTCCTACCATCTTTTAACCTATCAACACCACTCCTTTACATCTGGCTTCTCCATCATTTTGTCCTCATTGAGGACTCCAATCAGGTGACTGAGAAGGACGTACTCCAACCCTTCAAAATTGCATCAAAGCAGGGACTCAATATCTCCACTTCTGACCAAATCAGGAAGTGGGTGGTCTCCAACCACAGCTCCAACGTTGCTAGGATGGAATGGCAGTCGACCATTTTCATTTGAACCCTGACAAATACCAGGATATCGACCTGTTGACAAAAGAAGGATCTAACTCCTTGACTTTACCCAAGGTGCTGGCTAAGACCTCAGTTACCCGAGCATGGAGAGGGACACCAAACAGGATATCCAAACCACTCCTCCAATAAGCATGTCATCGGCAAAATCTCTCAATTTCTGAAAAGGGCCATTGAAGAAAACTGAATCCCCTTGTAACACCTGAACTTCTGCTACATTTCCTAGTTCTATCCAGACAGACTGAAGACATTCTGCATATAGATCCGTGAATGAAGTCAATACCCCACCTCTCCTACATCCAGATGGACACATCCTGCAACTACACCTTATCGTTGGATAGGGTTTTGACCACAACTAAATCGAGCTCCTATTGCCTTCCGGCAACTACACCATCTGAGACTGCAACCAACTGATGACCTGACAAAAATTCTGCCATATCAACAGTTGTTGAACCAGGAGCTATGGAGAACTCCTGACAGGCCATTCGCTTGCATCCCTTGCTAGCAACTGACGGCCTTGCCAAAGCATCGTTGAACAATCGGGTGGGGGTGGGGACATCCAAGGGATTGCCACCTTCGATGCACAGAGGTCCTTACCAGGGTCATTTGCTTTCCTAACAAAGAGAGGGTGTGGGCGATGACCATTCGATACCTCTGGTCCATATTTTGTGTAATTCCCCACCAGCTGCTTCCCATGCATCCCTGTTCCGTCCAGCCCAACAATGGCAGTGTCAGCCTGATCAACTGACAGGAACCTAACGAAGGCAAAACCTCGTATAACTACCAAATCCCAAACTAGGGGAATCACAACATCCGCAACTTGACCACCTTTCCTAGAGACTCCTGAAATCTGATTCAAACCATTCCTTTGGAAAGCTCCACAAAAACAATCAAACCCATTTGACATCTGGTCTGGGTTGATTCTGTTGGAGTGTTAAGTCCCTTGATATACATTGATACACCATCCTCTAACAGCTCAAGCTTTTAGATCAAGTGGTGATTTGACACCCTAAACTTTCAGCTCAAACAGGGTTCATGCATACGTAAAACGCTGATGTCAGCCGTACGCCTGCTGACGTCACCAAGCTCACGTGACACCTCTCAACTTTCCTAGTGTGGAATGGCCTGATCTTCGCTCTGAGACTAGCATGTTAGGATGCAAACTTGCTATCACCCCGATGGATACTTCGCAGAAGCTTCAGCCAGATGATGTTACACTCCTCTCTGATCCTGGAATGTACCGTCGCCTTGTTGATCAACTCATCTACTTGACTATTACTCACCCAAATCTCTTCTTTGCGATGGGCGTTGTTAGCCAATTCATGCAAGCTCCCCGTTCCTCCCATCTCACAGTTGTCTACCGCATACTCCGGTATCTTAAATCCGCCCCGGGCCTTAGTCTCCGCTTTCAATCGCATGGCCATTTTCACCTTTCGGACTATTCCGTGTGGGTCATATCTATGATCGTCAATCCACGTCTGGGTTCTGTACCTTCCTAGGTGGCAATCTTGTCACATGGAAAAGCAAGAAGCAACTGATTGTTGCTCGGTCCTCGGTTGAAGCAAAATATCATGTTATGGCTCATGCAACCTCTGAGCTCGTGTGGCTTCACACCCTTCTTGACGAACTTAACTATTCTCCTTCAGGTCTCATTCCTCTGCATCGCGACAACCAGGAGGCCATACATATTACTCGTAACCCTGTTTTCCATGAGCGCACCAAGCATATTGAAGTTGACTGTCACTTTATATGGGAGAAAGTTGCCTCTAAGGAAATTATCACTCCTTCTGTTCACTCTAGGGATCAACTGCTAATGTACTTACAAATTCTTTAAGTCGATATGTTCTTCATCGTGTTCATGACAAGTTGGGCATGATCAACATCTATGCTCCAGCTTGAGGGGGAGTCTAGAGAGTAGTATTGGTATTAGTGTGTGTTACTGTGTCGACTCTTTTAGTTCTTTTATTGTAGGTGTGTGCACCTTTTCTTCTCCTGCAGTGTACTATATGTTTTATTTTAATAAAACTTTGTCACCCAACTTTCTTCTTCCCTCTCACTTCTCTCCTCTCTTTTCCACCCCCAAAATCATCAAATCACCTTCTATATGGTATCAGAGCAGAAGGTCTTGTATTCGAATCCCGTAAGTAGCAAATATGTCACCGGAATATGTTCTCCCACGGGGGGCCGTTTATGGTGTGAGTTATGAGTGTCCCTCCACCCTTACCCAATATGTTCCCGTGCAGAGTTCCACCCCGCACGTGTGGGGGAGAAAGAATCAACACACTAAAACCAATACTACTCTCTAGAGATTCCTTTTCCACCACTTGGATATGGTGGCCCACCCATCAATGTTTCTTTCCTTCTTAGAGTGGTGCCATTGTGGAAGTTCAAAGCCACAAACTAAACTTAGTGACAGGGCATGCACTATTTGCATCTAAAGCTGCAACAGAAGCAACAGGAGCTGAAGATATGCATGGAACAATTGCAATGCCAATGCATATTAGTACTATCTAAAGAAAAACATGAAAATGACTATGCTTTTCTATTACAATATAAAAAGCAAAATACTCACAAAGTGAAAAACACCAACAGTGAGAAAGTTATGGACAAAAGAATGCCACTTTTTTTTTCTGAAAGGAGAAGAATGCTGCTTGCACAATGCCAACAATAACAACAACTACAAGCAAACAATGGGACGTTATGAAGAACATTTATGAATTTAGGTGTCTGAGTCAATGACAAAGACATGAATCAGAAATAAGTAACTCAAGCATAGGCACACAAGAAAGGTGAGCTGAAGGAAAATCATAATCATCGTATCATACCATAAAAGGTAATAAAACGAGATGCACTAGAAGAACTCACAATTATTAATGCAATTGATGGTTAAAGCTCTATAGAAGACACTTCAGATGCATTATTAGCTTTCAAGTTCCACAATCCATTATTGGAATTCTTTTACGAAAATAAGAGTTCAGACAGAAGATGATGGCTAAGAGTGGGCAAAGCGAACACAAATCCTTCGTTGTATAGGAGTCCTACAAGAAGGGCAATCCATCATTCCCCGTTTCTCATGAAGTTCGTTGCATTTTGTGCAAACGACTTGGTGGGCACAGGGAAGGAAGACAACAGACATCTCTTCAGTCAAGCACATCACACATTCCAGCTCACACCAGACATCTCCGAACCCCGAGTCCTGGAAATCTGTCATTTCAGAAATGTAATGCATGTTCTCTTTGAGAGCATTGTTGCTTCTAACATCCGTAAGGCGGGAAGCATAACTGCCATCAACACCCCAACGTAATGCTGCTATTTTGGAAGAGTCAGCCTTCAATCTTACCTGCGCAATCTCGATCTCAAGACTGCCTATGTCATTTCTATATCTTTGGAAATTGGTTTCTGCTTCTAATCTTATTTTATCTTCCTTTAATTTTGCTGAAGCCTCAATTTGTTCTCTTGCTTTTCTTTCGGAATCGGCCAGCATGAGTGCTTCTTCCTTCAGCCTCTCTTCCTGTTTCCGTCTGGCCTGTTTTTTTAAGAGAAACAACACATGACACAAATGAAGTGATCCATTTCTTACAAGAAATTCAGTGATTGATCATCGCCTTAACACAAATCCAGAAGAAAAAAAAATGGAAAATAAAAAGACAACCAGCATAAATTCAACATTCAAAGCCTACAGTATAATGAGAATTTGAACAGCATTCAAGCACCAAGGTTCGTGCACGTGCCAATGTGACATGTTATTGGGATCTTGGATGTTCATTAAGAGGCCCCCACCACTCATGAGATTGGCCAGTCAGCTTATCAGGTGTGCCAAATGTGTAAATCAAACATAGACCTTTGGGGAGTCTTTATAAGCTCCCTTCTTTGTACTAAGCAGTAAGCAGTTTGGCGTATATATGTCTGGAGAAGTGCACATACGTTGTAGGGCCTATGGCCTGCCTAAGATCGGCCTGGATCTCACGCACGTGCCATGTTGACACATGCGAGGGGAGTCCAGATGTAAGCATTAGCAAAGCTGAAATCTGATAAGTGCATAGGGATGGTCATGAAATGAAAGCAATTTACATTGGATTTCATTCCACGAAGAAATTGAACACATGGATTTTAACTTCAAACTGCTTACCTCGAGTTGATCATGGTACTCTTTAGCTTGCCCCAGCTGTTGCTGCAGCTGAGAAAGCTTGCTCTTTTCAGTCACAAGCTCCTCCTGGAAAAAGGTCTTCAGCTTCTCCCATGACTCATATTTCTTCAACGTCTTTTTTTCCCTCCTTAAAACCTCCTCATGCCTCGCGGCCAATTCAGTGGCCCGCAACTTTGCTGCTTCCATCTCCTGCCTCAACTCGGAATTCTCTACCTCACGCCTGCGGACGGTGGCATTCGCATTATCGACCTGCCTGCTAGCCTTGCCCAACGCATTCTCCATCTCTGAGAGCTTTTTCATAGTGTTCTCTTCCAGAGTCTGCTTCTCTTTCTTGAGGCGGGCAACTTCCTCTTTCTCTTGCCTTAGCATTTTGAGCTCGGCATTGTCCTTAATCAGCTTGCGTGCAGCATCCATCACCTTATGCTCGCCCCACTCTCTCCACTCTTGCACCTGAATCTGCAGTTCCCGCACGCGAGAGTGCAGCTTTAGCAGCATCTCATCCTTCTTATCCTGTGGGGGCCACTGCCCAAAGATATTATCCGATGAAATCCTAGAGCAGTTAACAGCTGTCTCCACATTGCCATCAGGCTTGGAAGCACCACTGTTTTTTGAAGGTAACGACAAAGTAAGTTCAGTACTAGCTACAGGTAAGATGGATGGATTACTGTTTGCTTTTGTGTTGAAACCTAGATCAGCAGTGGGTCCGACATTAATTGAAAGATTAGCAATTCCATCAATTTGAGACGAACCAACTCCAACCACCTTGCTTATTTTTAAGGATGCATTCTTCAAATTAGAAATGGCTGCTTCTGATACAGGCTTGCATTTCTTGTCCATGAAAAAACTAGTCAACCCATTGAGTTTACCTGATCTTAAAGCTACTTTAGATCCATATGTTCGATAGCTTTTCTCCAGATGAATTGACTTCTGTCGGAAGAGTGAATCTCTCTTAGAACTATTTGTATGGCCCTTTCTACCTCCGCCTGTTTTATCATCGGGCCAAGACGATCGAGATGCAGATGATTGAGACATTGTCAGAACATGGTCCGAAGTAAAAGACGAGGATTCCTCCCCATGATCAGCTAAAGAAACAGCACACTCTTTCTCCAGATTAGGCACATTTCCCACTGCAGAAAACCTAGCAGATGGTAAATTCGGGATCCCAGCCACAGGGGGCAGTTCAGGCCCACTTGGGTTCAGTTTATTCGGTTTATTAGGCCTCACGCCACTTACTTCAGGCCCATTTGGAACAGACCCATTAGCCTCTGATTTTGCCTGTGAAACCGTTGAAACAGACGAACTCCCTGCAGCCTCATCACTGCCAAAACTACCCAACAGATTGCCATCCACAGCACAAGCATCTGACATGTTCATGTCACAGATCAGCAAGCGCCACATCGCATCCCCCATGCTGAAGGTTGGCCAAACCTCCATAAGCACACAAACCATCTCCACCAATATGTACTTCTCCAACTGCTGCAAATCCTCGAAAATACAATCTTTCGAAGAATCTATCTCTTGCCCGGTCCTCAAAAACGCCAATGCATTATCAACAATATTCGATACAATGTCCTTACCACCATAATAAAGCCCAGGCCTCATTACAGCCTGCGTAGCAACATCCTCGCTATGGACATGAGTGGCAATCCTTCTAATCGCGGTCTTATAAATCGTATCCAAATGGCACAAAACAAGCTCCTCTAGCTGGGTTTCCGTGACATCGCTCCAATCCGCATTATCTCGGAACTCGACTTCTAGCCCATCGCTAGGCAGCTCGCACCCGAAATCCGACAATGACCCCCGATCAGACTTAAGCCCATTGAGCTGGTCTTGGTGAAAACCATGCAAATCACAGACCGCATGTTGTTCGGGAGCCAGGCTGTTTTGGGATTTCTCAAGTTCACAAGCCGTGCATTCGGGCTGCGATGGAGGAGGGAGTTTATTGGGATCTCCAAGAGGTTGATCAGCATGGAACTTTCTCTTATTCCTACTTCCCTTTTCTTGGACTGAAATTGAAGACGACAATTGACTACTACCCCTAGCAACCATCGCTGCCATTAATTTTCACACACCCTCCTCTTCAATCCCAATCTATAAACCATCAATGCAGCGCCAAAAAAATCCCATTTCAAGATTGTAAAATCAAAAACAAAGCAAAATACAAAAAATATCAAAAAATTATAAAAATAAAAAGAAAATAGAAACTACATTCATCTGAACTAACAAGAATTCAATCCATTAATCTATACCTAAGTTAAAAATGCAATGACAAAAGAGGCAGAAATCATACCTTCAAAATAAAAGGCAGAAATAATACCTTTTCAACACCCAATTCAACAATAGAAATCGATTTCCTGCATCAAAACACTCAAACTGATCAAAAATATAATACCCAGATAATAAAATCAATAAAAAAAAAATCAACGAAAATAACAAGAAAAATATATAACTAATATATTAATCACAAAAACAAAAAAAACAAAAATACAGAAAAATAATAATAAATTCGTCAAAGAAGGATTAAAAAAAAAAAAAAAAAAGAAGAAGCAAAATCTAGAATACTTATTACCAAAAAAAAATACAAGAATTATTGAAAAAAATCCGCAAAATTTTTTTTAAAAAAAATCTCAATGAGTTCCGATGGATCTCTACATACCGGATTTCAGTTCTGGTTTACTCGATCGACGAAGAAATCGTCAAAAAAAGAAGAACAGATGGAGGTTAAAATCGGAAAATGGAGCATTTCAAGACCCCCTCTCTGTCTCTCTTTGGTTTGGGATTTTATGTTTGTCTGTGGCTAACCACCCAAGTAACCATGGTTAGCTATTTATGCCTGGGATGAACTAACCATGGTTAAATACTCACGCTGCATGTCATCTCTATACGCCCTCGTCGTCCACGAGTCTGTTTCAGCTCCGGGTTAGGTAATAGCTGTGGCCCCATCTCATCCGTAGCATCTGTGTAGCCATCCTGACCGTTCATCTGGTGATCCCCGCGTTCCATAAACCGAAGATTCATTTGATCGATTCGTTTGGATTGCAGTAGTTCTGATAATTGGACGGCTAAAATTTTGCCATCGGTGCGGTTTCGGATTGCGGATTGAGTAAACTCCGTGGGGCCCACCATGATGTATGTGTCTTATCCACACCGTCCATCCATTTTACCATATCATTTTAGGGCATGAACCGGAAATTGAAGTATATACAAAGCTCAAATGGGCCACACCACATGAAAGAGTGGAATTGAACGTCTACCACAGAAGTTTTGGATCAAGCTGATATTTGTGCTTTCCCTTCATCCATGTCTTTGTGACCTTATGAATGGTCTGGATGACATATGTACATCACTGTGGGCCGTAGGAAGGTTTCAACGGTGGGTGTCTTTATTTCCACTGTTTCTTGTGGTGTGGCCCACTTGAGCTTTTTCTATGCTTCAATCATATAATCATGCACTAAAATGATCAGGTAAAACGAATGGACGGTGTGGATAAGGCACATACATCAAGGTGGGCCCCACAGAGTATTCTCAATACGCTATGCAATCCCCGCCCTCGCTCTTGTGGGAGCACATTGAGTGAACGGTCTGGATCACGCACCCTAGGGTTCCTCTTTCACCTTACCTTGGAAGTGTTAGATGCATGGCGCACATGTTCCAGATCCAAACCGTTCATCGGGAACCCACACTGATGGTATGATCGGAACCATCCAACTGGCACCACTTTTACAAAGCTAAAAAGCCTGACGCATGTGTAGTTGCGTACAATCTCTGGACAGTGCATTGTATTATTACCTCCATTGATTTCGCTCAGCCTACACGTGTTTCTCTTGGCATACGTGTGGGAGATATGACGCATGCATCAGGTGAGGGATGGACGGTGTAGATTATTTGGCCCCAAGATCCACCTAGGCCCACTTGATGAGTTGAGTTGCCTGATTTTCTGCCGCTCATCTACACATGGGCCCACCTGATTTCCACGTGCACCGCTGGACGCGGATTTGGTGAATCAAGGGAACAAGGTGGTTCCGTGACTGTGGGGCCTACCTTGATGTATATGTTTTATATCCACGCCGTTCATCCGTTTTTTGAGATCATCTTAAGGCATGATCCCAAAAATGAAGCAGATCCAAGTCTAAGGTGGACCACACCAAGGAAACAGTGATGATTGAATGCCACCCTTAAAAACTTATTGGGACCCACATAAAGTTTTGGATCAAGCTGATATTTGTGTTCTACCTTCATCAAGGTTTTTTTGACCTTATCAACCGGTTGAATGGAAAATAAACATTATGGTGGGCCCTAGGAAAATTTTTATGGTAGGCATTCAATCAACACCGTTCCTGTTGTGTGGTCCACCTAAGACATAGATCTGATTAGTTTTTTGGATTATGCCACAAGATGATCTCGCAAAACGAATGGACGGCGTGTATATAAAATATATACATAAAAATGGGCCCCACAGTCACTGATCCACCGAACTCGGTGGTCCTCCAGATCCACCGAATCCGAATTCTTTTACTCTTCTGCCTGTCCAAATCCCGGCGTACGTATGAGAACTATCACCTACTGCCATCTGTACGGTATTCTTACCGTAGAACACTCTCTTCGTGTTTACCACGTGATGTATTTGTTTTATCCACGCCGTCCATCCATCTTCCCATAACATTTTAACATATGAGCCCAAACATGAGGCAGATCCAATTCTTAAGTGGACCACACTTGGGGGATTGAACGTACACCATTAAATATTTCTTGAGATCCACCGAATTTCTGATTAATCTGATATTTGTGTATTAAAATCACGGTGGACCTAGGAAGGTTTCAACGGTGGGTGTCATTATCACCACTGCTTCATGTGGTGTGGTCCACTTGAGCCTTGTATCTGCCTCATTTTTGGGCTCATGGCCTACAATGATCAGTAAAAGTGGATGGACGGCCTAGATAAAATACATACATTGCGCAATCCACGCCCCTTTTCACGCTACGTATGCCCTACAAATGTGACACGTAGGCTAGAAAAGAGAGCACTACTGTAAGCATACAGTGCTCAGTTGCAAGATTTGGGCCCACTGTCCACATACCCTGCCCAAAAAATCAGGGAAGCGGATTGCATGTGTATACCTGTGCCAGGGGCTGTGTGGGGTCCACAGAGATGTCCGTGAAAAATCCACTCCGTCCATCTGTTTTGAAAGACCACAATAGGACACCAATTTAAAAATTAGGCAGATCCAAAACTGATGTGGGCCACACCAGAGAAAAAGTGGGAATCTAAACGTCCACCGTTGAAACCTTCCTGGAGCTGACCATAATGTTTATATGTCATCCAAACCGTTCATAGTATTAGTACCACTCAGATAAACTGTAGGCACAAATATCATCCTGAGTTTTCGATCCCACTGTTTCGTGTGGTATGGCCCACCTGACTTTTCAATCTTCTTGAGTTTTAGATTCTTATCCAATTTTAGTCTTTCAAAACAGATGGACGGATTGGATTTGTTACAGACATCTCTGTGAAGCATCATGTGCCTGAGTATGAAGCATCATGTGCTACCAGAGTATCATACAAAGAAGAGACATGGCAAGCGTGCGTCATGGGTGATGTATTTGGTTCGGTGCGAAGAGCGTATGATTGTTAATTCTTCTACCATGGCCATGTTCGGGAGCGGATTAGGTGAGACCCCGGATCCCCCCGACTGTGGGGCCCACCATGATGTATGTGACTGCATCCACACCGTCCATCTATATTGAAAACTCATTTTAAGGTATGATCCAAAAAATGATAAAGTTCTGAATCCCAGATAGACCATAGTACAGGAAATAATGGTGATTAACCATTAAAAACTTCTTGTGGTCCAGAAATTTTTGGATGAAGATGATATTTGTGTGGTATCTTCATCTAGGTGTTTTTCAGCTTATCAACAGGTCGGATGGTAAATAAACACTCCGGTGGAATTCATTAAGTTTTTAATGGTCAGGATTCTATCACGTTTGTTTCCTGTGGTGTGGTCCACATAAGATTTGAGTCAGCTTCGTTTTTGGATTCATAAACTAAAATAAGATTTCAAAATGTTTCAACGGTGTGGATTAAGGCACACACATCACTGTGAGCCCCACAGTCAGGTGTCCCACCCACCTCGGTGGATCCGGGGTCTCACCTAATCCGTTCCCGCCACATTCAAGACGCGTGGAATATTCCGGTTATTTGGTGGGCCAGGCCTTGAGTCCCAAGCGACCCTTAGTTTTTATTAGTGGACCCATGGTTCAGTGATCCACACCATTCATATGATGGGCCCACACCGATAATGTACTGAGTAAACTCTTTGGGGCCCACCGGTATGTATGCATCTTATCCATGCCGTCCATCCCTTTTATCAGCTCATTTTATGCCCTGAGCCCAAAATTGAAGCATATCCAACGGTCAAGCAGACTACACCTGGGGAAAATGACGTCCACTGCCGTTGAAACCTTCCTAGGGCCCACAGTGATGTTTATTTGCCATCCAATCTGTTCATAAGATTATACAGACATGGATAAATGGAAAACACAAATATCAGCTTGACCTAAAACTTGTAGCCCCTAAGAAGTTTTCAACGGTAGGCGTTCAATTACCACTGCTGGAAAATTGGATGGACGGTGTGGATAAGACACATACATCACGGTAAGCCCTACGTAGTTTACTCAGTACACTATCCGCATCCCATTGTATCACAGTGACCATCTGATTCTTTTGCCTGCAAATAGATTTTTCTTTAAGAAGAAATAACATACACCATGTGGCCATAGAGACAACAGACTGAACAATGGATGGCTAGGATCTTCAATTAAAAGCCAAGTGACCCCAATCCCCGAAATACACAGATTAAGATCACATATAAGAAGATAGGCCGGTTAGTCGACCACCAATTACAAGGAATTAGGCCATAGATGGTTAAGAATAGCCTGAATCTGGACGGTTGAGAGACGATCATGGGTTGGACAATTGAGTATGACCTGGTGAAATCATTAAGAACTTAGAAGTGTGAAATCCAACAATGAGGTCATGGATGAAGAGCAAAATTAATTTCGACTTGCTGTAGCGATATGCTGGAGAGAAGTGGTTGAAACTAAACTAACTTATGCTAATCAATCTGAACTTGTTACAACATTGTGCTAGACAAAAATAGAGAAGCTAATATATGTTAAACTAAGATAGGCGTCACACCGTCAAGTGGCATGCTAAGTGAAGATAGTTGTGTTTCAACATTAAGGTCATGGTATCAATTCCCAGTAAGGGGTGGCTAACATTGTGATGTGACTAACAGGGTGAGTGGGTGTAGCCAAGGCCAATTAATTAACAATCTTGGGTGACTAATAGGGCTCTCAATGGAGCAGGTCAGATTTGAGATCAATTTGCTCTAAATCGGTATAATGTGAATTTGGATATTAAAATAAGTCTGATTAGTTAAATGGACTAGATTTGGATCTTAAAACAGGTTCAATTACTTAAATGGAGTAGATTTGGATTCATAGGAACATATCCGAGTTTGATTCGAATCCGATTAAGATTTGACTCATTGTCACCTTACCACATATGTTATATTCATGCTGGCCATCCATTTTCCAAATTATTTTAAACAATGGGATTTGCATAATTTTTCTACTAAATTAAATATATTATATTATATACGTTTTAGGTTTGTAATGGGGGTGGATTCGGACCTAGATCTGACCCGAATCTAATGGTTACATGGATTTTGTATCGGACATGGATCTAACACTTTATAAATGGATCGGATATGGATATCACCTTTTGGATCCGAATTGCTGGATCCAAGTTGATCCTAATACGATCCAGATATGGATATCACCTTTTGGATCTGAGTTGGATCCGAATCCATCTATAGATATATGGACTTGGAGCTGGATCCAACTGGATCCGATTCAAATCCAACCCATTTGAGAGCCCTACCGACTAACATTCTAACTTAGAACGAGGCTATTCTTGACAATTCCCAATGCGAGCAGCCAATTATATCTAATCATGTGTCAGCTACGCATGCACTCTGCCTATAGTATAAATAGCCTATATTCTTCAATGACAACTACAAGAAAATGACTGCCTCCTTTAGAATTTTGGTCGTGCGTGTACTTCTCCAAAGTATGTAACACGTGTTTCAAGCGAAGACATCCTCTTTATCTTTACAATCTTCCTTCCCCTCCTCCACAATATCATGTGAAGGTGTTGACACGTGGTGACGTCTCATTCGTTGGATCTGGCCATGATAGGTCGGTGTAAATAAACTATATGAAACCACCATGAATGGTTCATGCAGCAAAATCCTCCCAAGATGGAACAATCTTTCGCCTCTCAATGAAAGAGAGGAAGCTTGGATTGGATTTTCGTGCACCAACGGTGAGTTCCATGGTATTAACGGTTTGGATCATTGAACCAGCGTGCTAACCATGTAAGCTGAAGATCTCATTGACAGGACAATCCTAACCTTTCAATTTGTGGCCCTCAAGCAGATGATCAAGAAGAGTTAGATGAGGGGTTCCTAGACAATCTAAACCTTTCAAAGTGTGGCCTTCAAATGTACGGTCAAGATGGGAAACAGTACGGAGGACGAAATTCAACGGAGAAAAGCCCCAAGATTGGTGTAGGATTATCTGATTTGGGAGATTTTATACGAGTGGCCCACAAAGAGTGGGACCCAACAGACGCACGGTTTGGATCACTAATCCACGGCCCACTTTTGCCAAACCCGATTACACGAAAATGACATCATTCTTGAACGGGGTGTGCTTGCATCTTGTCATTTCTCATATCACTAATGGAGGATCCAGATTGATGATTGGATATCTTTGTCATTGATTTAGATTTCACATCTGGGACCATTCATCTAACGGTCACGATTGTTGAATCAAAATGAACATCGATAGGCACGTTCAATCCAAGGTAGTGAGCACATGATGGACGATCAAGATTAATTTCAATTTTCATTGAAATTAAAATGGATCTTTACCGTCGATCTCGACATCATACCTCACCTGGTTATCATCCAATCAAGGAGATTTTGGAGGCACAGGCAATCAGAGGTGGGGTCCACTTGATACTCAATATAGACAGTCAAAATGCTCGCAATTGATTAAGTCATTAAACTGTGAGATAAACATGATTAATGGTCTAAATCAACGGTTGGGATTTCTTCAAAATCAATTTGGACCATTCAAATGAATGTTTTGAATGTCCAATTGATGTTGATCTTTGGATCCAGCCCATCACCAGCTTCCCTTAAGAAAGAAAGGACTCATTTACTTCAGCCACCAAGTTGGGCTGCGTTTGGATGCGCTATTGAGTTGTATTGCAATAATTTAGTTCCAAATTGCAATCACCTGTCTAGTAATCATAGTCAAGTGGTAGGGTCCAAATCACAATCATCAAGCTACAAAATTGCAGTAACCTTCGTCGTTTAGAATGCTAAAGAAGATTGCCATTTCACCATTTCCTCTCCACCAAACCGGTTATCGCAATTCATTTCAATAGTGCATCCAAACACAGACTTAGATAGTCGTCTTGGTTATAGGAGCTTTGCTAAGCCCATGCACGTGCATATGGGAGCCATCTACACTCCACCCATGTGCCAAAGTGGCACACGGAAAAATCTTACCCATCCATCAGATGGGTCCCACCAAGCAGACACCCTTGACCAAAACTCAGTCCTGTCAGTTGAGATAGTAAACGGATGGCCAAGAAACAGCTAAGTTTATTAAGCTATCCCTTTGTTTCTAACATAGTGGGCTGGTCTGATTTTGGGCACAAACAGACCCACCCGATCGATGGCTTGGATGTCACCATGCGTACCATGTTGGTGCATATGTGTAGATAATTTTCCATCTACCAGTGTTCATCTCGGCGGCTAGTAAACAAAGTTCTACAAGTATTCATTTCACAGAGACAAGTTGTATCTGAAAATATACTGGTATTGCTTACACAGGAAATGGAAACCGAGACAAACTCCATGGAGTCGCAGGATGGATAGCTTAAGCAGGAACGAATTTGATCGAAACGCTATTGACGCAATGGCGTTCGTCGGTAGGTGTCTGAAATCCCTCACCTTTAAATACATGACCCAAGTGCCCACCACAAGCCGTGCACGTGATTTCCGTCCTCCGTCCATCTGGATCCGGCTGAAAACAAAAAAGGAGAAAAAAAAGAAGAAGAAATAATCTTGTTAACAAACAATAAACACTGATACCGTGGTGGGGCACGGCGACCCATACCCAAGTACACATATCAAGGTATTTTGTAATGGAAACAGTGACCGTAACAATCACCACAATTACCTTTACAATACAGGTTGTAATAGCCGGTGTTGCTCTCGTAATGGCTGTTGCAGTCTCTTTTTTTGTTCGAAAAAAAAAAAAACAAAAACAAAAACCCGTATTGGCCCCATAATGGACCGTTACAGCCTTTACAGGGGACGAACGGCCGTTACAGGTTATTTTTTTCTGCAACGTGTAATGGTTGCCACCATTATCTTTATGTAACGGCCTTTACTGCCCCATATTGGCCATCACAGCACACAATATGACACATTGTCAGTCAGGAATCAGGATACATGTACAACAATACAAACCATCCAAATGGTAGGCCCCACTTTGGATGGGGAGGCCTAAAATAACATTCGTTAGGCAATTCTAACCTCTGAGTATGCAAACCTAAACTACTAATTTTAACCATCCATGTGATGGTAGCCATATGGGTAGTTGGGATCATCAGTTTATAGTATGATTTCCATAAAGTTCCATCCACAATACAAACCATCCAAATGGTAGGCCCCACTTTAGATGGGGAGGCCTAAAATCACATTCGTTAGGAAATTCTAACCTCTGAGTATGCACACCCAACTATTTCTCATTTTAACCATCCGTGAGATGGTAGCCATACAGGTAGTTGGGATCATCAGTTTACAGTATGATTTCCATAAAGTTCCATCCACAATGGCTACAAAGGAGTCGTATGGTTTTAAATGAGGCTCGAGTATGCAATGTGCACAATGCTGGTGCGTGATGAGTACGGGATTATCATTAGAGATGCCAGCGGGCAAGGCCCACAGCAGGTCAAGGTCATCTCGAGCACAACCAAAAACTGAAATGCCTGAGCCCAAGCCCCAAGCCCCCACCCGGCCCCAAAATGGGTCAAAGCTCAATACAATTAAATGTTTGTCAAGCCCAGCCTGACCAAACCGAATAGGTTAATAACCTGGACCCAAGCCCAACCTGATAACTAATCAGACCTGAAATTTCAAATCCATATTGACCCATTCGGCTTTAGGAGTCTGCAAGACCCAACATGTTTGGGCCTGTCCCAAGTTTCATGACCCCTTTGACGCCCTTATGAATATTAAATGGCCCCTAAATAAATTTAATGCATGCACATAATCAAGAAACCAAGTTCCAGTTAGGTTGCCACTTAAAAATTATTTCATCTCATTTTAGTTGACGGTAATTACGTATTTAGAGATCATAGTTTAGGATGTGTTTGGTTCACCAAATATCATGAAATTTTATGATGGTTTATGATTAATCAGTCAAATTCGGTACAAAATATTATGAAATTATAGGATGTTTGGACAGTCAAACGCACCCTTAAATATGTTCGAGCCCATGGCTCAATGGGAAACGGTGTTTCAACACAGATCTCGTATTCAGAATCCAGCTTACCTATCAAAACTTATACATACATCAACTTTGTTTTTCTCTTTAACAGTACACACACACACACATGAGGTCAGCTTTGTGGGACCCCACCATGAATGTGTGATGGACATCCATCCTATCAATCAGATGCACCTTCCACAGTGAGACATGGGCCTAAAACCAGGCTAATAATCCAAACTTAGGTGGGCCACACCACAGACAAACAGTTGAAAGTGGATGCACGCCCATTGAAACCTTCCTGATTGTATATATGGCCTGTGAGATGTGGTTAGACATCAAGCACATCCATTGTCTGTGTCCCACTTCGATGACAGGTCACACCAAATTTTAGGCGCCATTCCAAACTTCAAGTTCCAGATACGGCTGACTTTTGGCACAGCCCATAACCCAGAGGGGACCTACCAAATGCACGGTGTGAATGTTCCATCACACAGCGTTTATTCAATCCTTGCCCAAATCTCTAATATATAATTACTGTTAACTAAAATGAGACACAACTCATTTTTAAGTGGCAACGCCTAAGTGATGATGGAGAAAACTAACTCAAGCAATAAAGAAGATACA
This sequence comes from Liriodendron chinense, assembly GCA_003013855.2. Classification (NCBI taxonomy): domain Eukaryota; kingdom Viridiplantae; phylum Streptophyta; class Magnoliopsida; order Magnoliales; family Magnoliaceae; genus Liriodendron; species Liriodendron chinense. The sequence goes on along the minus strand of PVNU02002498.1, from coordinate 1,428 downwards.
GTGCGAGTTATGGTCCAGGGAGACCCTCGAAGAAAGCAGGCCAGCCACAGCCTGAGTTGAATTGGTACTGGATTCTATAGAGTGGAGTCTCCGCCGCCCATGCAATTGTATATACCATCATCAAAGAACTTGTCATACTCCCCAGTGCCCCGTTACCTGCACAATAAGAGTGTTAGATTTCCAAACAAGGTATATTTCTTGTAAAAAGGAATTAATTATAATTTCTCATATTCAATGAGCAAGACAGTGGATCCGACAGGTACCCACATTGATGGGAGATGCTGCAAACCCAGATTGTAAGATCTAACCCTTGGATCTTCAGCCTATTGTCAATTGAATGTGGACACTTTGCAGCATTTTTTTAATCATATTTTTAAGCCAAGGATAAGGATTGTGAATTGTGACGTTTCAAGCTGAAATTTTAGGGACACACCAGTCCACAGTGGGCCCCACCATATCAGCAATTTGGATCACTGAACCATGTACTCCACATGTATGAAACGCCACACCTCGCATGTGCATGGACACTACATAGTATTGGCTTGCAAATCATAGATGGAACTATTTGTGATGATAGGTAGGACAAACCATTGAGGGGCTTATCCAATGTTTTAAATAACGGTATCAGTGGTGTATTGGCCGGGCCTAAAAACAATACAATAGGGGGCATCTAGGACCGTACCGGACCATATCAACTAAAATTTTGTTTGCCCAACATTTTTGAAACATTAACAAGAAAATGGGAAGAGAACGTAAAATAATGGAATCTATTATTTTATTTTTCATGTTTTTAACATGATTCAATGGTGCATCAGACCGGCCTTTGATAAGAATGTTGTCTGTCCACTGATCTGCTAATAGTCAACAAAATAGGCCCTAGTCAAACACAAATCAGTCATGATTTAAAATCAGTGCCCATTAATTGATATACAACAAAAGATGACACAGTGATAGTTTTTCCCTTCTAATTTTACTAAAATGATCCATTCCGCTTCAAGAATATCACTCAAATCTTGTGTTTGATCCCCAAAATAAGCCTAGATCTAGTATAAAGTGATTTTTTAAGCTTCATTCACAGTTGAAATGAAGAAACAAGTAAAAAAGCTAGAGAAAAGTGGGCAAAAAGAAGAAGAAGAAATGGGCCCTTTATGGCCGTATCAGCCATATCAATGCTGATACAAGGTGTAACAGCCTATATTTACATCAGTTCGATGGCCCTTTTTCTTTTGAAACAGATTGGTTCACCTCCGTATCATGGAACAGGGGTGATTGATACAGTAACGACTTTCATATCCATGGGTTTATCCCATATCAAAACCATAGCGTCCGTCAAAGGCATCAATAAAATATTCATCCGTTTATGGAGGGAGGGAGATGAAACAGATTGGTTCACCCCCGTACAAAATAACGGGGTGATTGATACAGTAA
>PVNU02002497.1:0-22456 GCA_003013855.2 Liriodendron chinense | reverse complement strand
TCTGCACTTTTATTTTTTCTTTTTTTTCATTTGAGCCATTTTTGCCTGCAGTGCTCTTCGAGTTTTCACCACAGCCGGTTTTCCGTCATTTTTGCCCGTGGCGCCCTTTCGGGTTTTCACCACGTCCCGGGTATTTGGTCTTGCCTGCCCCTTGGCAGCTGCTGTTTTTACCCTTGGCGCCCTTTCAGGTTTTCACCAAGTCCGCTGTATGCCCACTGTTTTTACTCGGAGCGCCCTTTCGGGTTTTCACTCCGCCCTCTTTGTTTAGGCACACATTTCTTTTTCTTTTTTTTTTTTTTTTCTTTCTGGATCTCTGGATAACTGCGGCGGCTAGAGGTCGGGAATCCGTCGTTGCCGGCCGATGGCAGTCTTTCAGCCCTTATCCTGAGTTACTAATAGATGTCGGTCTTTGCTAAAGACCCTCTGAGATGAATGGATGGATGACTGTGTTTCTTGGATGATTTTTTCTTGGTGCCTTTCTTTGGCTTCCCTTTTTCTTTCTTTTTCTTTTTTTCTTTTTCTTTTTCTCTCTTTTTTTTTTGTCTTTCCTTTTTGAATCCCTCTTTTTTTTTTATGTTTCTCTTTTTGAATCCCCTTATTTGAAACACTTGTTGGTGGACGGAAATGATTTCTCGAGATCTTAGCTTTGACCTCTTTGACTTCAGCTCTATTAAAGTAACTCCTAGATAAGGTCAGAATGGCTTACCCGTGAAAGATCTTCACGTTGTCGGCGTTGGTTAGCTCAGGAAGATCCACCCCTCTCATGCTGGTGAGTCTGAGGGCGCCTCCGGGAAGTACTTCTCTGATGATCAGCGGCCCGTCCCACGAGGGTTTGAACTTTCCTCTGGGATCTGGAAGGTGCGACGGTAGAATCTTCTTCATGACCATATCGCCAACCTTGAAGCTCCTTTTTCGGACTCTCTTGTTGTAAGCCCGAGCGATCCTTTTCTGATAGCATTGTGAATGACTTAGTGCACGCATGCGCTTTTCATCTGCTAGCTGCAACTGATCGAATCTGGCCCGTTGCCATTCTCCTTCTTCAATTCCGCTTTCTAGTAATACCCGTAATGATGGTATTTCCACCTCGACTGGTAGGACCTGCTTCATTCCGTAAGTAAGCTCGAAAGGAGTAACGCCCGTAGCAGACCGTACAGACGTTCGATAGGCCCAAAGTGCATATGGGAGCATATCTGACCAATCTCGATAGGTCACGACCATCTTCTCAAGTATCCTGACGATTGTCTTGTTTGCAGCTTCTACCCCACCATTCATTTGGGGACGGTAGGGGCTTGATCGATGACGTTGGATCTTGAATTTGTTGAGGAAGCCATCCATCTTCTTGTTGACGAACGGGGTCCCATTATCTGTGATGATAGCATTAAGGATTCCATACCGGCATATGATGTTGTTCTTCATGAATTTGATCACTTGAGATGCTGCAATCGTGGTGTAGGAGGCTGCTTCTACCCACTTGGTGAAGTAGTCGACTGCCACAAGTATGTACTCATGACCATTTGATGCTTTGGGACTGATTTTGCCGATGATGTCGAGTCCCCACATGGAGAAGGGCCAGGGGGTGGTCAGGTTGTATAACTCTGATGATGGGGCATGGATTTGATTCGCATGCTCCTGACACTTGAAGCATTTTCTGACGTGCTGGCAGCAGTCTGTCTCCATGGTGAGCCAATAGTAGCCGAGTTGTAGAATCTTCTTTGCCATCATGTGCCCATTCATGTGTGGGCCACAGATTCCTTCGTGTATTTCTTTCATGATCTTTGCAGCTTCTGTTTCATCGACGCATCGAAGGAGGATGTGATTATAGGATCGCTTGTAAAGAACTTCGCCACTGATGGTGAACTGGCCGGCCAAACGCTGAATGGTTCGGCGATCTGTTGCTGTTGCTGACTCTGGATACTCCTGGGTTTCGAGGTATTGCTTGATGTCGGCATACCAGGGTTTGTCAGGGACAGCTTCGGCTTCTTCTATTTGCAGGCAAAAAGCAGGCTCTTCTTGAATTTCGACTGTGAGCTCCCATTCTGAAGCTCCTTTTGGGATCTTGAGCATTGATGCGAGTGTGGCGAGAGCATCTGCAAACTGGTTCTTGGCTCTGGGCATGTATGAGAAGGTGATTTCCTTGAATTCTTCGATCAGATTGTCAAGATACACATGATATGGTATCAGCTTCTCGTCCTTGGTTTTCCATTCGCCATTGGTCTGATTGATGATAAGCTGTGAGTCTCCAAACACTCGTAGCTTCTTGACGCCCAAGATTATGGCTTCCCTTAAGCCAGCGATGCATGCTTCATACTCTGCCATGTTGTTGGTGCACTCGAATGCGATGCGCCTCGAGATAGGAATAGGGACATCATCTGGAGAGTAGAGGATTGCTCCAATACCACTCCCTTTAAAATTTGCTGCACCGTCGAAGAATAACGTCCATTCATCTTTTTTCTTCTTTTCTTCCTCTTCAATGAGCAAGAGATCTTCATCAGGGAAGAATGTCTTGAGCGGCTGATAGTCCAGGAGAGAGTGAGCCGCAAGATGATCGGCGAGGGCCTGTCCCTTGATTGCCTTTTGAGTGACATAGGTGATGTCGAACTCAGACAAGAGTAGCTGCCATTTATCTATCCTTCAGTGAGTGCCGGCTTCTCGAACAGGTACTTGAGCGGATCCATGTGAGCGAGGAGGAGAATAGGGAATGCAATCATGTATTGACGGAGTCGCTGAGTTGCCCAGACTAGGGCGAGGCAAGTCTTCTCGATCGGGGAATACCTGGTCTCGTAGTCGGTGAACTTTCGACTCAAATAGTATATTGCTTGTTCCTTCTTCCCGGTTTCGTCGTGTTGGCCGAGGACACAGCCGATGGCTTCTGCTGCTACCGAGATGTATAACAATAGTGGTCGTTCGGGAGCGGGCGACACTAGGACTGGAGGATTCATGAAATATCTCTTGATGCGATCGAAGGCGACTTGGCAATCATCATTTCATTCTTTTGGAACGTTTTTTCGGAGGAGCTTGAATATGGGTTCACAGATAGGTGTGAGCTGTGCGATGAAGCGACTGATGTATTGAATTCTGCCGAGGAAGCCACGAATTTCTTTCTCTGTTCTAGGAGGGGGCATCTCAATGATTGCTCTGGTTTTGGTCTCGTCGACCCTGATACCATCCTCGCTCACCATAAAGCCGAGGAGCTTACCTCCCATTGCACCGAAGACACATTTCTGAGGGTTGAGGCGGAGCTTGTACTTTTCTAATCTGTTGAATAACTTCTTCAGATCTTCAAAGTGTCCTTCAATTGTGCGAGATTTGACGATCATGTCGTCCACATATACTTCAAGTTCTTTGTTCATCATGTCGTAGAATAATGCTGTCATTGCTCGCTGATATGTTGCTCCTGCGTTCTTCAGACCGAACGGCATTACCCTGTAACAGAAGGTTCCCCAGGGAGTGATGAACGATGTCTTCTCACGATCTTCGACGGCCATCTTGATCTGATTGTAACCTGAGAACCCGTCCATGAATGAGAAGATCTTGTATCCAGCAGTGTTGTCGACCAGATTGTCGATATGTGGCAAAGGGAAGTCATCTTTTGGACTGGCTTTGTTGAGATTTCGGAAGTCGATGCACATTCGAACCTTGCCGTCCTTCTTTGGTACTGGCACGATGTTGGCGAGCCATTCAGGGTAGTTGGAGACTACCAAGAATCCCGCGTTGTACTGCTTGATGACTTCATCTCGGACTTTCAGAGCCCATTCTGGCTTCATTCTTCGAAGTTTTTGCTTCACTGGCTTCATATCTGCCTTGGTTGGCAGATGGTGTACAACGAGCTCTTCATCGAGCCCCGGCATGTCTTCATATGAGAACGCGAAGTTGGACAATCTTGGAGCTAGGAACTCTATCATTTTCTGTTTCATCTCAGGTGGCAACGATTTTCCAATGCGTACTTTCCTAGGGATCTCAGGTGTCCCCAAGTTTACTATCTCGAAATCATCGGCTACAACATTGGCTTTAGATTCGAACTTTTTGAGGAGATCCTCAAGTTTGGGAGCAGGATCATCATCTTCCTCATCCCGAGCTTCGTCCAGACCCATGAGCTCGAAGTCTAATTCGATGTCGAAATCATATGATTCGACTTCAAACTCATGCGACTCTTTAGACGAACTTGGCACACTATTGAATGCAGGAAAAGAAATGTTTTTTGGTTTTTGAGAATTTTCTGAAATTGAAATGCTAGATGTTTTTGGCTTTTGAAATTTTTTGATTTTTTTGAAATTTCGAAATTCACGGGACTTTGAACAAGCGGGCATTGCAGACCATGATTGATTCCAACTTGTTCCAAAGTTCCGATCGTTGCCTAGACAGGCATTTTTTTTGGAAGCCAGAGCCCTCAGATGGCTCTTTGGCTGATTCAAAAGTTAGGGGAACAGATGACCATTCAGGACCCCACACTTCCTCCCTTGAAGAGGTGGGGGTTGATGATTTGGGCGAAAAGTCACGGTCTGGCCCAATGACCATGACTTCTTGCTGGTCGGGTTCGAGATCTGAGTCGCACTCAGTCCCTCCCGGATCACTTACCTCACATTGCAGTTCGTCTGGTTCCACAATGAGACACAAGTTTGGAACCTGGACATCAGACCAATCTAGGGCTGGCCACTTCCCTTTCTTGGTCCAATGGATGGGCTGCTTCTGCCCCTGGCTGGCGATTGTTGATGTTGATTCTGTAGGAATGGGCAAGTCGTGCCCCTCGCTAATTGGTGCTAAGATGGGCAAGTTGTGCCCCTTGCTGATTGACGTGGGCAGGTTGTGCCCCTGGCTGATTGAAGTGGGCAGGTTGTGCCCCTGGTTGAGAGAAGTGGGCAAGTTGTGCCCCTGGTTGGGAGCAGGTGTCAGAGTAACCTGATCCTGAAGCTGCTGTATTTGACTTCCTTCTACGTCTTCATCCTTTTCTTCTTCTTCTGGAGGCTTAGATGGTTCGAGAATCTGATCCCATCGAATGGGGGGCCAAATGGCCCAAACTAGGCTCATTGGGAGGCCTTTGTGTAGTGCAGTCGGTTGATTCCCTCCTGGATCTTTGCAAGGTTCTCCTGGCTTGACGAATTGGATGGGTGAGCACCGAAATTTCTTCCTTCTTTTGTCCATCAAGGTTGCCTTGTATCCGAGTCCCCACTTGCGTTGGTTATATACCAGCGGTACCTTTCTGGATTTGAAGTGATTCTTCATTCGGTATTTGAGGCTCAGACGCTCTGCCGGTGAAAAGACACGTTCCACCCTTATCGGTTCTGGATTGGCGATAGAGTTCACAGTCTCGAATTCGAAACTATGAAACGGGATGTCTTCTTCAGAGTGCTGGATATCGATGACCGGGATGTCTGGTTCAGTGGCAGCAGCATTGGAAGGAATGATGAGCTCCTTCTCTGCATGGATAGAGATTACTTGATTTCCACAGATGTACTTCACTCGTTGATGCAGGGTTGATGGCACAGCTCCAACCTTGTGCAGCCACGGTCGTCCGACCAACATGTTGAAAGAGGCTGATATATCCAGGACTTGGAATGTGATGGTGGAGACTTCCGGACCTATCTGTACCTCTATGTCGACTTCCCCTTCCACTGATCGGCGGGTGTTGTCGAATGCTCTGACGCATATGGTGCTGGGCCGGAATGAAGAAGGACTGATTCCCAGACGTTCTGTAGTCTTGAGTGGGCAGACGTTTAAGCTTGAGCCATTATCGATAAGGACCAGCGGAACACAGAGGTCTTTGTATCGTAAGGCTATGTTGAGGGATCGCCCATGATCTCGCCCTTCTGGTGGCAACTCATTATCTGTGAAGGTGATGACGCGTGGAGCCAGGAGTTGTCCAATCATCAATGCTATCATCTCTGGTGCAGTATCGGAGGAGACATGAGCATCGTTCAAGGTTTTGGCAAACATTTCTCGGTGTATGCGAGATGTGCAGAGTAGCTCCCATACTGAGATTTGTGCAGGGATTGACTTGAGCTGAGTTGCCACATCGTATGCGGCTTCATTTTTGCTGCCGAGGCCTGAGAGGACGCCTTTGGGATCTCCTCTGTTTTGATTATCTCTTCGGATGCAACGCCCGTTGGGATTCATGTTCCCCACTTCTGCGCATTCTGGATAGTGCCATGGGACCTCTTTATAATTTTCCTCACCCTTGCCTTCTAGGACCACCGGCTCTTGCAACGGTGCTTGTGTGGGTACCAGATCTTCCTCGTATGGAGCTTTTGCCTTGAGGACTACATTGTTGCCTGTGCTGAAGGGGTAGTATCGAGGCTTGTCTTCATAGACCACATAAGGTCGTGGTCCTGGCTTGACTGTTCCTGGGGCGGGAGGCTCCCATGGAATGAATACTGGTCCTCTTGATATGGCAGGAGGTTTCTCTGTTCGTCCGAGCTGCCGTAGCGTGATTGATACGCCTCCGGGACTTGCCCCTTGCAATATGACAGGCTTGACTGGAAGAGCTCCTTCCAAGACAAGGGGCTCTTGCTGCTGATGAGTGTAATCCTTCCATTGCGGATTGGATTGTTCTGGAGTTGCCCCTTGCAAGATGACAGGTTCGTATGCGGGCTCAATGTATGATTGTGCTCCTTCCAGGACGACTGGTTCCCAGCTTGAATGGTTGTAAGGTGCCCCTTGAACAACTGGTATATCATATGGAGGTGCTCCTTCGAGCACTACTGGCTCGGAGATTGAAGGAAGAAAGAGACTTGCCCCTTGCAAGACTGGAGGAGGATTTGTTGGCTCATAAGTGTAGGCATGAATGGACTGAATAGGGGAGAAGAAGCGATCAATATGGTCCCCTTCTTCTATACTATTGACGGCAGGGCCATGAGACGAAGTGGGGTTCGTTGGATGTTGAGGCAGAGGATTCTGAAGAATGTTGGTGGAAGCTGCTGGAGAAGTTCCAGGGACCGAGATGACGATCTTGCGGTCATCAATCAGGTCTTGTATGGCATTCTTCAAAGTATAGCATCGATCAGTGGCGTGACCACGTCCTTGATGATAGGCGCAATACTCATTTTCTCGGTAGTTTGGTGGTAGAGGATGAGGCGGAGGCCGAGGTGCCATTAGAGTAAGTAACTGCTTTTGTACCAGTGTAGTCATGATTTGACTAAGTGGTTGACTGAGTGGAGTGAACTTCCTGAGCTCCCTGAAATTCTGCCTGTTCTGGTATGAGTATTGGCCGTTTCCTCTGAATTGCTGTTGTTGTCGAGGTGGTTGTGGCTGAGGATTCGGTTGTGGCTGATACCGCTGAGGCTGATGCTGAACTTGATTCTGTTGATACTGTTGACGTCCCTGTGGGGGAGCATGTTGATTTCCTTGAGCAGTGGTGTTGATGTTGTTTACCTCTGTTGGGCGGGGAGGAGAACCACTGCGGTTTCCATTCTCGTGCCCGATAGGTCTTCCTTCCACTCTGTTCCTCTTGACTGGAGTGGCTTGATGAGGCCATGGGGAAATCGTCCCGGCACGGATTCCTGCTTCGACTTGCTCTCCAGCACGGATTAGCTGCGAGAAGTTCGCATATGGATGCGAGATGAGATACCCGGATATGCCTGGATATGTTGAATGAACAATCATGGAGATTTGTTCTTCATCGTCGATGGGTGTCCGCATTCTGGCTGCCATAGCTCGCCAACGTCCCACATAAGCTGATAGTGTTTCATCACTCCTTTGCCTGAGAGCTGCGAGGTCGGCTCTTCTAGGTGCCATGTTGAGATTGTATGCGAATCTGTCGACGAAAGCCTGGGAAAGCTGTTCCCATGTTCTGATGCGGTGGCAGTCCAATGAAGTGTACCAATCTAGGGCATCACCCTTCAGAGATTTTTGAAACAAGCGAATAAGGGCCCCTTCATTTCCTGCGATTGCACTCAGCTCTCCACAGAAGGCCTTGAGATGTGCTGTGGGACAACCGCTGCCGTCGTATCTTTTGAACTTTGGAACCTCAAAGTTTTGAGGTACCTGAGCATCTGGGAAAGGACACAAGTCTCTGAACTTGGTCGAAGGTAAGTCGATCCCTTGCTGTCGCTGAAGCTGATTTTGCAAGATCTGGAACTGCTCCCGCAACTCGTCCAGTCCTGAATGATCTGTTCGAGCGACTGGTGCCTCCTGGAGTAAGGCACGTTCTTCTTCGGCACAGTGGTCGATGTCTTCGACCCTATGGGCTTGCTGAAAAGCAACCGCGGGTTGCTGGAATTGATTTGATGACTGAACTGGATTCTGATGAACTTGTGCTTGAAATGATGGTAACTGAACTAGAGACTGTACTGAAGGTTGAACTGGAACTTGCTGGAAATTGACTGGATTTTGCTGAATTGAAGATTGCTGAAAATTAACTGGATTTTGCTGAATTGAAGATTGCTGAAAATTAACTGGAATCTCATCGGCGGGGATGTGCTGGAATTGAAAAGTGCTCCTGTTTGCAGGAGGCTGAGATGCTGGGAAGTGACCCCCTTGTTGGGTATTCGCCACTGTCCGCTGATTGATGTGGGCTTGACACTGACCCCCATTGTGGGCATTCGCCAGTGCTGTCCCTGTTGCTGGAAATTGAATTGAAATCCCATCGGCGGGGATGTGCTGAAATTGAAAAGGTGTCCCATCGGCGGGGACATGCTGAGATCTATTGAGATTGTTGTTTGCAAGATTGACTGGAAGTTGACTAGATGTTCCTGCAACGGAAGTGCTCTGAGATGGCCTTGTTGTCGCAGGAAGATATTGAGAAGGATGCCCCATAGCGAAGGGCTGAGATGGCTGTTGTCGGTAGTCTTGGGCAGACTCCGATGGTTGTGCTTGATTTGAACTGAAGGCCGGGAGGACCCGGCATGGTTGCTGAGACTGGTGAACTGGGCCAACTTGATTGTTGGCTGCTGCGGTGGTTTGTGCTTGCATGAATTGCAAGAGCATTTCTTGCATTGCTCTCATTCCTTGTGCCAATTCTTGTATGATTGGGGTATTGTCAACGGGCTGTTGCGCTGGAGGTTGCGCTTCGGTCATTTCGAGAGCAGGGAAGTGATGAGTTTCTTCTTCGTGGTCGGACATGACTTGCTGAGCCCGAGTGCGGATTATGCTGCGGAAGGGAAGTTGTCTCCGTGTACGTTGAGCCCGAGGAGGCGCAATGATGAGGACTGTACTCTATTCTTTTTGGGTTTTGGGATTTTCTATTTTTTTTTGTTTGGGTTTGGGTAGAATGCTATGCAGATGAGATTGTATGAGGATTAATGACTTTCAAGTACGGGAAGGATTCTGTTTTTAAGTCGGATCACGACTAGTGGGACTAGCTATTCCCCAGTGGAGTCGCCATTCTGTGGACCCTCGCCGATTTTTCCGCGCTCCCACACGACGTCGTTCTCCCTTTCCCTTTCCTTTCGGAAAAGAAGGAGATGAGGATGCGTGAGTGCGAAATCGCCGTTTGTGCCACTGGCTTGCCTCGTTCTCGAGGGCTTCGTTTGATAGTCGTGTTAAGCTGAATATGTTTAAGTGAGTTTATATAAGACCACAGTCGCTACTAGCCAATTACTTCGAATCTACAGTCGACTAGACCCCGTAGAAACGTTAGAGAAGGGGATCCGAAGATCCTTTCCTCTAAAATGACTCCTGTTGATCTGTGGTCAGAGATTCAAGGTAAGGGATCACGGTTACAGGGTGGGAAGAGGTTAGGCACCCCACACACTGCCCGTACCGAAGTACGGTCTCTACTTCACAGAATCGATCAAATACTTGAAAGTCTAGTTTAATCCTCGTATATTCTCATGGATGACATGATGCATGAATGCGAGTCTGAACAGTAAGAGTTTCTGGTGGGCAGGTTCCAACAACGGGCAAGCCCAGAGCGTACGCTCGAACTGACAGGTGCTTAATATAAGACATATGCAGTGTGCTTGAATGATCAAGGTGTTTTATGGTGAAGCATGAATGCAGGTCTGAACAGTAAGAGTTTCTGATGGGTAGGTTCCAACAACGGGCAAGCCCAGAGCATACGCTCGAACTGACAGGTGCTTTATGCGAGATGCATGCGGTGTGTTTGAATAATCAAAGTGTTTGCAGTGAAGCAGGGGGGTTGGAAGAAAAGTAAATGTTGCACTTATGCTAGATGCAAATGAGATGATGCTGGAAAAGTGATAGCTGGATGGAAGGAGGTATCGCAAGGATTGGCTTCGAGTGGCTGGATCAAGACTTGGACGGCTTGGGAGACTTGGACCAGTGGTCAGGCTTGGCTGGACCAGGGCTAGACTCTCCTCACTCGGGCTCTCCTTGGTGGAAAAATGGGCTAAGGGGTGGAGAAGGGTACTCGAACGGACAGGCTCTCTTTGGACTCGAAGGGATGATGAAATGAGAAGGGGAGGGGGGTATTTATAGCAGCGGAGAGTGGCAGCTCTCGTAATTTTGTCCGGGCGGCCTGCCATGGGTCGCCCGTACGGCCGCTCCTCGGTTTCCAGCGAGTACGGCCGCTCCCTCGGGGCTGCTGTTGGACTCGCTGGTCGACTCAGTGAGTTGACTCAGCGGGTCGACTCGATGGTTTGACTCGACGGGTTGACTCGACGGGTTGACTCGGTGTTTTGACTCGACGGGTTGACTCAGCGGGTTAACTCAGCGAGTTGACTCAGTGAGTTTGACTTTTTTGGGATTTTTTGACTGGCCTTTTTTATGGGGGTTTTTTAGGGTGGTGTTTAGGACTGGGTTGACTGGGTTTAGGCTTGAACTGGGCTATGGAATGGGGCTTACAAGGGTGAGTTTGGCTGAGTTTGGACTTGGGATTTGGGGGTATGGTCCTCCGTTCAACCAGCTATCTCTACCAACAGTGTAGCCGAAGGTGGGGTGTCTACAGTAGGGCTGTAAATAGGTCAGCGGACCCCATGGGGTACCCAGACCCAACGATTTAGACCTGCCCCAGACCTGACCCATTTGTTAAATGGTACGTTCTGGGTCCAAGAACAGACCCATTTGCTAAACGGGTCTGGCTCTGGTTTCCTTTATATTAGGCCCAACTTGATCCGACTCGAACCCATTTAGTAAGTGTGCGGGTTTGGTCTATGTTTCAAGGGACCCTTCTAGACCTGATTTTAAGCCTTGTAAAAATGCTTGCATACTAAATCTAGACCCAGACTCATTAGACCTGACCCATTTATAAATGAGTCTGCGTTGATCTCCCTCTACCAGACTTGGACCCATTTATAAATGGGTATGATGGGTTGACTTGGACCCGACGTAGACCCAGACCTGCCCATTTAGTAAAAGGGTCTGGGTCTAAAATTTGGATACAGACCCATTTAGTAAATGGGCGGATTTGGTTTTGGCTAAACTCGCCTCGAACCTCACTATTTACAACCCTACATTGATATAGCGAGGCGACTTCCTAATTGATGAAGGAAAAGAGCTAATAGAAAGATTCGTGAGTGGGCCCAAAAGAACCAAAGAAAGGACCAGAGGAAGGAATTGAGGAATTCTCAAATCAACACTCTCCTACATCCAGTCGTTCGACCGGTCGCCCACTCCAATGACCGGTCCCCTTGACTGGCCGAATTTGTGAAGAACAACTGCCCAACTCACTAGACGTTTTGGCTGAATATTCGCCCAGAAAGGGGCCAACAGGTTGGACAGTTGGGGGTCATCCATGACAAGTTGTGGCCCCCTGCTGACCGATTGCTCGACATGCAGGATTACACGCGATCTCGCTCCGAACCTGTTAGTTTATTTTGGACTCTTATTTTACATACATTAAGGTTTCTTTTACTAGACCTAGGTTATAAATACTTTTTATTTTATTAGTTTTGGAGAATTAATTAATGAAGTTTAAGCTTTCTCTTTGAGTTTATTTCTGTCTGCTCGTGTTCTTCAAGTGTTTATTGAAAAATCAAGGAAAATCGGTTGAGGATTCTTAATAAATTCGTGGATTCAGATCAATTATCCTACGAGAGAGATGGTGATCAATTTCGTTTTGATCACGACTTTGCCACACTTTATTAAAACTTCTAAATTATTATGGTATGGCCCACCAAAGTTATGAATAACGTGCTGTTTGAGGAATGATTTGGTCCCAATAAAGCATGCGAGATGAATGGCTTGGATGGAATATAGACATAATGGTGAGCCATACACAAAACTAAAGGTGGGCGTAGGGGGACTTGGATTGCTTGGTGACCCCAACACCATGTGTGGCGGGGCTTCCGCTGTCAAAGGTGGGCATAGTTGAGTACGTACTCAACCCAGCAACTTTCAAACATGCTTTGCATATATCTTTTGGTAGTAGCATGTGGCACAATCAAATCCCATTGGATATAGATAAATGGGTAATTTGATGGAATACAAACACCATAGTGGCCATCAGATTGATATAGGTGAGAAGTTTCAGTAAGGAATGTATTGTCGTTGAAATTGTATGATCATCTAGCCAATAGACATTATAGGTGATTTTTTTCCCACATGTGGGCCATCCAATTAATATGGATTTTCGGTAGTGGCCTACTCAAGACGTGGCCCTTCTTATTGGACGGTCTAGATCTAGAGCACGCATTGAAGATTAAGAAAACTCTAGAAAGGAGTGGCAAAGAAATTGTGAACTTGATAGACAATCTCAAATGAAGGAAAAGTAAGCAACTCGGCCCGGTCAAATGAGTGGACCAGATCAGGTGGGTCAGATTTGATTTTTTCTGGGTCTTTTTCTTGAGTCACATCGTCACTGAGTTGGTGATTCGAGTCAAGTCATACTTTTGACTCACGAGTCATGAACTGGAGTGAGTCGCACATGTTGACAAAGCTGTGATGTGGGGCCTTGTTCTAACGTGCTCTTCATTTGGAAAATATCAATCCCACCGCCCATCTAATATCATCTTGACCGTTGGTTCAGTCAGGCCACTGATCGGATGGCCTGATCCCACCAAATCAACGCTCAGGAGGGCCACGCCACAGGGAAAATTAATGGAATGGAATGCCAACCGTAGTTTTTGTGTGGGGTCACCTTGTGCGTTATCTTTCATCAAACCCGTTGATCTGGTATAACTTACTAGGAAAAAGAATGATATACAAAAAATTCAGCCTGATCGAGAACTCATGCTGGCCACACCATATGAACTTAGAGATTTTATGAGAATATTTCCTTATTCACATTGATGTGGTCCACCTGAGACATCTTTCATTCATATTTTTTGTCTGTACGGTTAGAATAATTCTTCACCCATGATGGACGGAGTGGAGTTTACATATACAACATGACGGACCAACAAAGCTTGTTTGTTCTACGCACTGTACAGGGCTGGTTCCACTGCAAGTCGTTGTGGAATTAGCTTATTCTACAATTACTGCTCATGGGCCACCAGTGTGTGCTTATGGCATCAGATCTGTCCATCAGGGTTGGCCCACCATGAAGGCTAGCTGGAGTTGGACGCCCCAAAAATAGGTCGATCGATCCAGCCATCATATGGGCCACTACATAAATTTGGAGGTTGCTGTTCTTTTTTCTATTGTGGGCCCATGGTGTTGTTTATGTGCCATCCAAACATGCATCATGTGAGTCCCACCAAAATTATGGGATGCCCAAAAATCAGGCCTATAAAAAAATTAGGTGGGCCTAACTTTCCAAACAATGGTTTAACCATAGAAAAACATCCAAAAAAAACTATATATGGACAACCATAACATCCAAATTTAGGTGGCGCGCTGTGACTATTATATCAGCTTGACTTTTAGGGCATCCAGCTTTCCAAGCATGATCCAGAGGTTGGAATTTATACACACACCACGATGGCTGCACCCAATAATCCGCATAGGAATCCGAATTGTCTGCTCATTTGATTGGTTAGCTAGCACACAAATAAAAAAACCCTATTGAAGTCAAGCAGACGATCGGGACTCATAGAACAAGCTTATTCTATGAGGACTCAGGGAAGAACCAAGGACAATCCTAGATTTCATTAAAAAAGAAAAGAAAAAGAAACTTCGGTGGTGCTCTGGCTGAGTGTGACTAATGTGCATGCATTTATAAGTTACAAAAAATAGCATATGTACTGAAATACAAATAATTCAAATTAATTAAAAATAGCATTTAGTAAAGCATATATTTTACAATTATAATTGTGGCGGCCACCCTGATGTTTGCATGACATCCACACTTATGGACATCCACTGGAGGGGATC
The DNA here is from genome assembly GCA_003013855.2 of Liriodendron chinense. Taxonomy (NCBI): domain Eukaryota; kingdom Viridiplantae; phylum Streptophyta; class Magnoliopsida; order Magnoliales; family Magnoliaceae; genus Liriodendron; species Liriodendron chinense. Next base: position 8,311 of record PVNU02002497.1, on the reverse strand, counting down.
ACACCATGTAAAATAATGGCTAAACTACTAAAAAATCACGTGGAGTGGCCTACCTAAGGTGGTCAAACCCACCCACAACGTGATAGATGCTGATGATGGACATCTACATCCAAATTGTTCCCTTGGTCTTGACCAACCCGTGTTTTAGACTCGTCTATTTTTTTTCCCTTTTCCACATACGTCCAACTCAAATGGCGAACCTTATGAACAAAGTGTGGCTGGGCCTACAACATGGCAGACCATCTAGACCCCCCCCCCCCCCCCCCCCCCCCCCCCCCCCCCCCCCCCCCCAAACCTAGCAGTCAAATATTCCTCTTCTAGCTATTTATTTGTACACTTGAAAAAAGAAAATTACGTATGATGGCTAGAGTCTTCGAGAGGCCTTAGGGAATATGCACCCTTTTCAAAATTGTTAACTCCACACGTGTGCCACACATCCACATGAAGCAATTATAATGTTGGCTCTAAAATATAGAGATATAGCAGTAAATTCATAATATTGAATTAGAAATAATAAAAGAAAATTTTAAAGAGCTGGGATACGTTATAATTGATGTCTTAAAGATAGATTTCACTCCATAGGAAGACGATCTCTAAAGCACTAGTTCCAACAAGTTTGTCCTTGAGATATAACAACTCTCTCCTAAGAAAAATGACTTTGACCAGATGCACTCACGTTTAATTTAGCCACATGAACCTAATGCTTATACTAATTTGCTCAAACAAAAGTTGTAGAAAGAGCCAAGAAAAAATTCGGAGAGCAGAGAGCATTTTTTCATATGATTTTGTAATGGAGTGAATAAATATTCATAAAAGAAAAGTAAGTAGTTGTTGGGGGCTCTAGGTGCATGCGAGCGGCATAATAAATATATGTCGGCGCATGTGTGATTTTTAAAATTTTCTATTTTATTCTGAAACTTAATGTGTCACATGTGTGAGATTTGATCTTTCCATCAGGCAAGCTACACTATTTAGATCTTCCCCAACAAAATAAGGCCTTGTCACATCTCAAGTGGGCTACAACTAATAAAACAAATAAATGATCAAATACAAGAAGCTTTTTATTAGAAACAGACCAATCATGGATGAGTCGTTTGTCATCTCCTAAAAAATTTATGTCCTTCAAATGTATATTTCCGAGAGTGATTATACTAAGATAATAAAAACATTGACTACAAAATTAAAAGATTTGTGATTGGAGTCTATATTAATGCACATAGTTGCATTTAGACTCCTTAGCATCCTTGTAACCTATCTAGACCATTCATTAGGACTAGGGCTGTCAATGGCCCTCGGCTCGAGCCTGCCAAAATCAATTTTTTGAATAGGCCTAGCCCGAAGCAGTTCAAAATCTGGGCCCGGCCCTTTGACAGCCCCAATTAGGACCGATCCATGCTTCTTCGGCTGCTTTGCAAGAATCACAACAATTGGATGGCCCTAAACATGCATGATTGACCCATCATCTATGAAGGATCTTGTCCATCAATTTTTTCATGCCAATGAATTGATCCATTAACTATAGTTTTTTTTTAGAAGGCAGCTTACATAGAGTGGGGCAGGAAAAATGAATGGCTCGGATTGATGACATGGATTGTCCAAATAAATAAATAAACAAACTCAAATATATTCTAAATGGGTTGAAAGATGAGTGGAATTCCATGCGAAGGCCTGAGAGAGAACAGAATGGTTGGAGAATGAAAATAGTTGGGTGAAATTGTGAAAGAAAATCTAGATAGGATGAGGGTCAACACAATCTTATACTCCATCATCGACAAGTTCCTGCCCACATACATCCTTCCTCCAAATCCAAACGGTTGGAACCCCATCCGATGCTTGCATACCCCATGTGGGCCATCTTTGAATCGATCCGGTCGGAAATCATTAACGTCTGGACCCCACAGAGCTGGGTCATGGTGCATGCTGATGATATCGATCCACATGTTGGTCCCCTTGGGGATGATGATGTTGCCGACGTGGATGTCTTCTCTTGCTTGCCGTTGGACATTTGGGGCCGGTGAGTACAGCCGTAGGACCTCGTTCATGACCCACCCTATCTGCATACAGGCATATTGGATGGTCAGATCAATGGCATTGATTCATTTTACTAAAGCATGCATGGGGAAAGTGCCCTAGTGCAACTCTTTACACTATAAGTTATGACGAACTAGGTTTTATTTGGAGTATCTGGACAAATGGGTAGATTGTATCATGGAACGATCAGGACGGTCCACACAATCCAATCCACCATCATAGCTGACCAATTTATAAAAAGAATCTACGGATCAGATGATCTCAATCATTTGAATGTTGGCCCTTTTGTTATAATGCCCAGATCTTTAGCATTAGCTAATGGAATTAGAGCTATTTTTATCTTTTATCATAGATTATTTGCACATATTCTTGAATCTTTTATCGTTTATGATTTTAGATGGGTTTAATTAAATTAATTAATAAATAATTTTAAGTAGTCCTGAAATAAGAAACCAATCAAATTAGAACCCTAAATAATCTAAGCCAGAACTAACTGGGTGAATGCTTCGAATTTATTGGGCCTATATTTTACAAACATCTTGACCGTCCATTAGCTCGGTTCATCATGATTTTTTTTTTTTTTTTTTTTGTGTGTGCCGTTTTTCAAGATTGCCTATAAAGAGCGTGTTAGACTTAATGGACGGTCCAGATCTACGATTGGGACTTCCATGTGTCCAAACTGCAATGCACTAGAAAATGGTGTCCATGTCTCACGTTCATGCTTTGCGCATGCAACATGAACAGCACGTAAAGTCAAACCTTATACCTTCTCTAGTTTGGCAAGCATGGCGAAATCCAACGGTTCTCCTGCAGTGACCTCCATTATCTCTTCCCTCAGCAGGCTTTGCCACTCCGGATAGTGGGCCAGAAGCAGTAGTGTCCAAGAGACGGCCAATGCCGTGGTCTCATGACCACCGAAGAAGAAGGTCTTGCACTCGTCCACCAGCTCCTCTGCCGTCAACTTCTTCCTGATCTGACCGTCCAGAGGGTTATCGGCGAGCAGAAGGCCCAGCAGGTCCTGCTGGGTGTCGGACACTTTCGATGCCTTTCGGGAATTTATGATGGAGAGAAGAAGATGGTCGATCTCCTTCCCTAGCTTACATAACTCTAGGGTTTGGTTAAGGTACATGAACTTGCTGAATGGGACCCCCACCAAGCGATTGGATTTGAAGAGCTTGACTTGCATAGCTTTGAGCTTCTCAAACACTAGACGGCCATGATAGTGGCCCATCCCAAAGCTAGTCTTGGCAATGATCTCTGCTGCATTGTTTGCGATGTCTCTCTCCACATCTATCTCTGGCATGCCTGATTCCACAAGCCTACTCCATCCATCTAGCATTTTGGTAGTGGACCCCACCATCATGTTTACCATGTTCTGCACGAAAAAATGCACAAAGATTCAGAGACCCACGGACTAAAGAAAATACTAAGATTTAGAAAGAAATTACCAGGGGATCGATATGTTCACATGCAACTTCATCTTTGAGAGAGAGAGAGAGAGAGAGAGAGAGAGAGAGAGAGAGAGTTCTTACCTTTAAGTTAGCTGAAGAGAAGGCAGGTGCTATTATGTGCCTGTGGCGTACCCAATCATCTCCCTCAACCATCACCAATCCTTTCCCAAACATTGGCTTCCTATCTCTCTTAAACACCGTTGGCTTTCCCCATCTCTTGCTCACCACAGCTGATGTTGCTTGCTTCAAGAACTCTGGATCTGCTATGTACAGAAACGGCTCTGTACCGAGCCAGTAAATAAACACCTTCCCTGCAAAAAAAAATAAAGTAAAATAAAACTTCTATGTTAGCTTATATCTGTTGAAGTCCCTTGATATACATTGATACGCCATCCTCTAACAGTTCGAGCTTTTAGAGAAAGTGGTTGTTTGACATGGTATCAGAGAGAAAGGTCTTGTGTTCAAATCCCGGAAGTAGCAAAAATATGCCACCGGTAATATATTCTCCCACGGGGGGGGGGGGGGTTTATGGTGTGGGTTGTGATTGGGTTCCTTCCACCCTTGATTATCCCTCCACTTGGGTTCTCTCCACCCTTGCCCAATATGTTCCCGTGCGGAGTTCCACCCCACACGTGCGGGGAGTGTTGAAGTCCCTTAATACACATAAGCAACGGTCCACAGGTACCTAAATTCATTTGATGGAATTCATAAAATTCACTAATGAACAACATATATATGGTTTAAGGAACCAACAGAAACTACCATATGATTGCCTCCATTCATCAAAGTAAGGTAGAACAGTTGAATGGGTATCATGTGCGATCCCTTGGGCCCACCATGCATGATAGTGCCCTTCTTATCCTTCTTACTCATCTGATTATGTTCCCTAGTGGAAAAATTGGAGGTGGCCCACTAAAGCCATTCCTCCATAGTCGTCAATTTGTTCAATCAAGCAAATCAAGAGTGCTAAGAGGAACCCACTGCAATCAACAAGATCCACATAAAAAAAAAAAAAAAAAAAAAAACTCACTAACGAAAGAGAAACATGGTTAAAGTCATCAACCCAACTCACCATATGATTGCCTCCATTGAGCAAAGTAAGGGAAAACAGATGAATGGATATCATGTGTGATCCCAAGAGGCCCACCATGATAGCCTTTCTTAACCTTCTTCATCATCTCACTAATGTTCCCAAGTGGGAAACTTGGAGGTGGCCCACTGAAGCCGCTCCTCCGTAACCGTCGATTCGCTCTGATGGGCAAAACCCAAAACTCAAATACCCCATTCAAGATCAGGAAGAGGAGAAAGGATCCTATGGCTAAGGTTAGAGGTTGGAGAAGCTGTAGAAACTCCATCTGTGTGTGTGTGTATGTTGGTCGGAATGCATGAGATCAAGAGAGGACTTTATAGAGAGAATTCCACATACAGTGAGTGTCGGTCCATGGCCGTACACGCGGTATTACGCGTTCATGTTGGACTGGAATTATGGTTTGATTGTTTTTTTCTTAACCGTCCATTTGGGGGTGGTCGATTGATGTGTATGAATGCCACGTGTACAGTGGATGAGACACCAAGATCTGAAAGTTGTGGGAGCCATAGCTATTGTCTTATCCATATCTAGACTGTCCAAATCGTGGGTCACATTGCACACCGTCTGATCTTGGTCAGTGTACTTTTAATTTGTACATTTACTTTCAACCGTCCGTCTTATAGACGTTCTATTTTGGTGTTGAATGCAAACGTGATGCATGGTGCCCGATTTGTAGATGTCACGTATACAGTGAACGCGACACCACCAGTTAAGAGTTGGTCTGAATTATCAGGTTAGTCTTGACTAGTCCATTGCTTTTTAGTAGATGTATGGCTAGGATTTTCTAGTAGCTTTTATCCATACTTGGGGCTAGTTGATGGATGGACATGATCGACACATCGTCCTGCAAAGATGGCTATACCATGTTACTTTTTATTTATTTATTTATTTTTTCTTTTTTGGGTGGCGAAAGAAAGGGCTAAAGGTAAAGCAAGATTTGTCAAAAAAACTGACTAAAATGTCTATTTCAATAATCAACCTGTGACTACTTTCGGGGAAGGAGTTTGACCCGAGCTGTTTCCACGACGCAGATGGCTTTCATGAAGTTGATGAGCTGGGAACTTAAGTGGGGACCATCATGATGTTTGTGAGAAATCTACCCCATTCATCCATTTTGTGAACTCATTTCAGAACCTGCGATAAAAAATGAGCCAGATCCAAGACTAAAGTGGGTCACACGATAGGGAAATTTGTTAGATTCAATGACCGATTTTTTCTGTGGTGTGGTTCACTTGAGATTTGGATCTGCTTCATTTTTGGACCATGCACTTAAAATAAGCTGAAGAAAACTGCTGGACTGTGTGGATACATCAAGGTGGACCCCAAAGTTAGGGTAACATCTAAGTGTTACTCAGGTAACACCTAATCCGCTCAACAAGAGCATGCTGAATATGGTAAGGCCTGATATGGCCAAGTTGAATTAAGACACGTGCTACTATCAGAGGTGGGCCATGGAATGCATGTTTGAAAGTTACACGGTGTTGAAAGAAGATGGGCACAAGTCCAAAATACAATGTTGTCTTAATAGAAGACACAACAAATGTCACAAGGGACTCATCCAATCAAACATCACCACCTGAAATACTTATCATGTTTGGATGGCTATATCCAGGTGAGGGAGGGAAGCAAATGGCCCAAATAAAGAGAGATTGAACACTATGGGTCCACCATGATGTATGTGTTTTATAACTAAGTTGTGCATCTGTTTTACAGCTCATTTTAGAGCATGAGCTAAAAAATGATGCATATCAAATGCTCTAGTGAACTACACAACAGGTAATTAACAGTGGTAATTAAATGCCATCATCAAACGTCCATCATTAAATGACACAAAAGTTTCTTTTTGACCTTTCAATAGGTTGGATGCCAAATAAACATTACAGTGGGCCCTGCAAATGTATCAACAAAGAGTTATTATTTGCACTTTTTCCTGTGGTGTGTGGTCCACTTGAGCTTTGGATTTACTTTATTTTGGACTCATGCCTTCAAATGAGCCAGCAAAATAGATGAACATGTGGATATAAAATACATGCATAACGGGTTGTTCCAAAAATATTGGAGATTCGATGATCCTAGCATTATCCTATTAAAAATGCTTATATGTGCTGCTGATCGAGGGGTTAGAACTTTTGTATGTTGAAAATTTATGAGCCCATCACAGTGGTTTGGATCACCTAACCATGGGCCTCACATGCATAATAGCTGCAGCAGGACCCACTTCATTTAATGGACAGTGGATAAAGCACATACATCATGGTGAGCCCCACAGAGCCACTGCCAGACCGTAGTCTCTAGTTGCGTCCTCGTGGGGTGGTACCCAATCCACGTCCTCTGGCTGTGCCACTTAAAAAGACTTTAGCTTTCCTATATTAATTATAATAAAAAAAAGACAAGATCCTGTTGTTGACGTGAAACCCACTTCAACCATTAGATGCAAAGCCCAAAGCTAAAAAATCAATATCAAGCTGACCTGTGATTTATATGGGCCATGTTAAAGAAAGCTGTTAGGAGAGAGGTTCACCCTTAATTTTTATAAGGCCCGACATGATGAATATATATAAGAAATCCACTCCAACCATCAGGTGCCTCAAAAACATCTAGGCCCAGGGCCGAAAATTCATGACGATCTTTAGCTTGGGTGGGTCACACCAAGGAAAACAATTTGGAGGGTAAGCATTCTCATGTACGCTTTTCAACGACGGATCGGGCTGGTTTTTTCTACTTATACAAAAAGTTTGGCCAATCAACTTATGATCGGATTGGATTTCTGAAAATCAGTAAGTTAGGGCCCACATAACTTCTGGTTTTTCATAGGTGTAAGTATCTTCGGTAGAATATATCCAACCACGAATTGTCTTAAGCGGACAATTGCCGACTACATTTCTCATCTCATTAAAAATAATAAATAAATTGAAAACACCAGACTTTGACGTTGAAAATGCGATGTACCGTACATGCCACGGCTCAACGACATTCACAATACTCAAGTGTAACTAGCTTGTACAAGTGGGGCCCACGAATGGGAAATCTACACCATTGACACACTGGGTTCTACCAAGGATGGATCATTTCTTGAAAACATCCTCGATCAAATTGTCATAACATTTGGATGTCTGCCCTACAAATAAACGGTGAAGTCGAGAAACCAACGATAGTCCACACACCAATAACAAAAGACCAAGATTGGTGGTTATGATCTTCCAATCCTAGCAATCTTTCATGGACTTTTCATTCACTGGGTGAGCCAAAATATCAACCCTCGGGATCACTGAACCATGGGTCCAGTAGTACAAGATTAAAGCCTTAGTATAGTGTGCATATCCTGGGTCGATGACCATATGATCAGGAGACAGTGGTCTACACGCGATTTTGACGTTGGAAAATTACCAGATCCAACCATCCACTTGCCAAACGTATGACTACATGTGCCAGCATGGCAAACACATGACATATACCAACCATCCATCAAGTGGGTCTGACTGAGTTCATGTTGTCTACCAACTGGGCTTATGGGCCACTTAGAAAGAGGTGGAAAGGTTAGTAAAATCTGGTAAAGTTTTTCTCAGCCACACATTTGTTTCATGTACTGTGGCCCACCAAATAAGTGGTTTGATCCCATTATTGTACCAATACCTCTGCATGGTTTTATCTCCCTGATGGATGGATTGGATCTTGCACATGTGGGGTGTGTACACGAGCTGCATTGTACATGCATGTGGGCATGAATCTAACCAGAAAT
>PVNU02002496.1:0-45278 GCA_003013855.2 Liriodendron chinense | reverse complement strand
AGAACTGCCATCTAGTTCAATAGCTTTCCTGCAATCCTCCTCCACCTTCGTCCAATTACTACCAAGCCCCACAACAAAAGGAGAAGAAAAAAATCAAAACCATTAAAATACAGCAAGAAATTCCCAAAATAGGATAAAAGAAACAGGAAAGGAAAAGAAAGGGTCTGTAATTACTTCTTCTTCCGATAGCACAACGCCCGATTCGTCCAATACACCGGCACATTCGGGCAAAGAGTAATGGCCTAATAAAAACACAGAAAAGGAAAGATTCATAAAAAAGGAAGATCCCGTCCTCTCAGGAAATTCAACAAACAGGTAATGTACAAAACAAAAACAAAACAAAAACAAAAACAAAAACAAAAACAAAACAAAAACAAAAACAAAAAAAAAAGGGACTATTAAGATCCTCTTTATTTCTTTTAGAATTATAATACCTCGGTGTAAGCATCGATGGCAGCTCCGAATCGATCTTTCTTGAAGCAGATGTTGCCGTCTTGTTTCAGAAGCTCTGCTTGCTTGGCCGCGCTCAACACCATCGTCGCCATTTCTCTCCGAGATCTCATGAATGAAGATAAAAATCAGAGAGATTTTTATTTATGATTTCCAGACGCTTTTAGCTGATGTTTTTGGAAGATTCTAGGAGAGAGAGAGAGTAAACAACGTCTTCCTCTGAACTAATCGCATTTCCTTTGTCGAAGGAAATGCCCTGGAAACTCGTCTCAGAAAAGAGGGAAAAAAGAATAGAAAAGAAAAGAACAGGGACGCGAATTGCCTGTGACCCCACACTCCACCCCCACCGCGATGTCCGTAAGAAATCCTGTCCGTTCATCAGTTTTGCAAAGTTTACAACAGGAAAGCAAAAAAAACAAGAGGCAGATCTGAAACTCAGGTGGGCCACACGACAGGAAAGAGCGAGAATGTATACGCCCACCCGTTGAAACCGTCCCGGAGTAGGTCCCGATGTTTATATATCATCCAATCCGTTGATAAGGTTTTTCCACTGGATAAACTGAAAATACAAATATTAGCATGATCCATAACTTTTATGACCCACAGACGTTTCGATAGCACGCTGTTCTCACTTTTTCTTGACGTGTGGCCCACCTGAGATTTGGATCTGCCTCATTTTTTAGATCCTGTCCTATTTTAAGGTTGTGGAACTGATGGACGGATTGGATTTCATGCGAACATCGGGATGGGCGGTATATAGATTCAGCCTACGAGAACATTGGTTGGCAGGGGCACCGGTGACTCAGCGTCCAAAACTAGGACGCCGATTGGGTAACATCCCCGCCTGTCCGAAGCGGCAGAGACAGGGCCTCTCCCGCCTCTGAGGGGCAACGTAATGTACGGGTTTTATCCACACCGTCCATCCATTTTTTCATATCATTTTTTATACAAATCCAAAAATAAATCAGAGGCTCAAGTGGATCACAAAGTGGGAATTGAATTCCAACCGTTGAGCTTTGGATCAAGCGTACGTTCGTGTTTCCCTTCATCACGACGAGTCCTATGAAGGTTTCAACGGTGAGCGTCATTATCACCGCTGCTTCCTGTGGTGTGGTCCACTTGAGGATTATATCTATGTAATTTTTTGGATTATACCCTACAACAATATGGAAAAATGTCTGGACGGTGTGGATTAAACCACACATCACGGTGGGGCCCTCAGAGCCCCTGCCTTTGCTGAGCTCGGACAGGCAGCGGTAAGACCCGGTCGCGTCCTCAAAACCAAGAGGGGAGATCATACGGAGGAGTCGGGAAAACCAGATTATGGTAGAGCCATCTCTCTACAAAATATACTGCGGGTTGACGTGAAAATCAGGGCCTTCCATATGAAGGGGCCTAGAATGGATGGGCTATGTATAAAAACCACACCTATTAAGCAATCTTATCTATCTAATAAACGTCCATTAATGTGACGGTGGAAAAAAAACAGTTAACGGTCAAATAGCATTGGGAAGGACTGTAGAAGAAATAATGGATGGGATCTCATGGGATTTATCTTTGAAATTCAGGCCATCCATCCTTGTGCTCGTATATGGCGGACACGTCGATACACTGTCATGCCACGTGTCCTGTGGAGAGATTGCTCTACAGTATCTTATTCTCCTCGCCATACCGTATCATCTCCCAGTTGAGAAATTCCATACGCGGCCGGCATCTTTACTGTTTAGGCGGCTTTCCGCCGTTGTTACACGCAGACGTGGATTATGTGGTGGCCCTGCCACCATGGACTTTGTCACCTGTGGGCCGTGGTTCTCTAATCTGGACCGTTGATCTTTTGATTTCCAACGTGGATGGAGTGCGAACTAAAAAACTAGTGAATTGAAGAACACGAGGGACGAATCTGTGGTGAGACGGAACGGAGAGACAAGTAGGGCACACGTGCAAGAGAAAATGGACGGTCCAGAAAAAGAAACTCCACTGTTTCTGGACATGTTCGGCCTACCTGCATGGCATGTGCCATTTGATATATGTATTGGATATTATACACGCGCATCTGGCACATGCATCCGCATGTAGAGGTCTTGTGCGTGTGAGGCTTCGTTGCCAGGGAGCGGATTGCCTGTGGCCGTAGCTGTGCAGGGCCTATAGAGATGTCCTTGAAAAATCCACTCCGTCCATATGTTTTGAAGAACCAAAATAGGTCAGGAGTCTAAAAATCAGGAAGATCAAAAACTCATGTGGGCCATAACACGTGAAAAAGTAGGGATTGAACGTCTGGCAGAGACAGAAGTTTTGTATCAGGATGATTATTTTTCTAGCATTTTATCTGAGTGTTAATAATTCTATGAACGGTTTGGATGGCATATAAACATCATGATCAGCTACAGGATTGTTTCAATGGTGGACGTTGCGGTTCCCACTGTTTTGTTTGTGTGGCCCACTTGAGTTTTGGATATGTCTTATTTTTATAATTATATGCTATTGTAATCTTTCAAAACGGATGGACGGATTGGATTTGTAACGGACATCTCTGTGGACCCCACACAGCCTCGGCACAGAGATATCTCTGAGCTCGGGGTCACAGGCAATTCGCTCCCTGCCAACATGCGGATACACGATGCCAAAGCTCGAGAAAGGGTGGACGTACGAGAGAGGCACATCATTTTCGTGCCTCCTGTACAACAAACGTGGCACACGTGTATGATGATCCGAACCATGCATGACGTGGGATTAGCTGTTGATTAGCGTATCACGAAATTTCTTTGATCGTATCATTTTAGCCGTCTAATAAATGGGCCCACTCCTCAGTTAATGGGAACCGTTGCCTTTCATGTCTTTTAGTCCTTATTTCGTATGGCACCAACGAAACATTTATAATCATCTAAACAGTCTGATTTTTGGATATGACCTGATTCACTGTAGGAAATACTAAATTGACGGTTTAGATTTAATACACGTATGTCAAATGCCGATAACACATTGTGGCATCCGCACTCATGAATAATACCATTTCTGAAAGAAAGATTCAGGAAACACTCGTGGCTCGGAGGAAATCGGATTGCGAACGGAGTTACTCAGGACGCTCTTATCGTCCTGAGTAGACTCAGTTGGGCCCACTGTGAATGTATGTGGCTTATCTACACCGTCCGTCCGTTTTTCCCAGCTCATATTGAAGCATATCCAAATCTCAAGTGGATCATACCATAGTAAACAGTGGGAATAATGATTTACACCGTTGAAACCTTCATAGGGCCCACAGTGATGTTTATTTGTCATCCAGCCTGTTCATAAGATCACAAAGGCATGGATGAAGGGAAAACACAAATATCAGTTTGATCGAAAACTTTTGTGAACTCCAAGAAATTTTCAATGGTGAAGGTTCAATTCACACTGTTTCCTGCGGTGTGGGCCACTTGAGCTTTGGATATGCTTAATTTTTTGTGTCAAGTCAGAAAATTTAATGTTAAAATGGATTGACGGAGTGGATAAAATACATAAATCATGGTAGACCCCACAGAGTTTACTCAGTACGCTAAGCGTCTTACTTACTTCAGCAGCACTCTGTTTTAGGTGGGACCCCCCTTTCTATCGTAGCCATCATCATCTGGTGGGTCCCATCGACGCGGCAGAAAGTGTTACGTGAGGTAATCATTGTAATCGATTGCTGGCCTGCAAGTATACACTTAAGAAGGCAATAAAGCCAACGGCCCAGATGCAACGGCTGGAAGAGGTCCATCGATAAATCGTATGGCTGGGGATGTGCGGTGGAGGAGATTTTTGGTCTATTGTCAGTCTACAGTGCATCCCCATATTAACGGTCGCAGTTTACGGTGCATCGCCATATTAACGGTCTCGATGCTATATTGGCGCATCGACGTACGTATGTTTGGTCTGGTTGATTGATGATCTAATCTTAACCGTTACTCAGTTGAGCATCAATCTAGATGAGTTTTGGAACATAACCCATATAATATAGATCCCACTAGACCAATGGTCCCGATTGATACATCAGCCTGCCACGTGTACCGTTGAGAGGTAGCTCTATCGTATTACGGTTCTACCGCACCTACCGCATGATCTCCGACGGTCCTATTTCCAAGTAAGCAAGCTACTTCCCGGCAAGTTCGTTTTGCCTCCTTCGCGAGTGACTGATTAGCGTACGTCGCCTTCCATTGGGACCGACATATAGAGTGATCCAATAATCTAAACCGTAAATATTTTTTCATTTATTCTACAAGCCGCACAATAAGAAAATTAAACTGAACAGATGATAGTTATCATCACTATCTGTCAATGAAATTTCAGTGGCTTGCATTCAAATCTAAAAATCAAAGGCTTGAATCCTCTCTGAAGCGAGATTATAGAGAATAGCTTATTCATAGTAGCGGAAAGAACATGGAGGGTTCAAATCATTGCATCACTCGGCATGTGGGCCCTACTGGGTGGCGACGCACGCTGAAAACGACTCGCGACACTAACGAAAAGAAATCATTGTTCCAAAAAAATAAAGAGCTTTTTTGACTGCATTGAACCCAAACGACCATCGGGCTCGGATTCGATGGTTGGCCTCCAGTACCGACGTCGGTGCTGAAAAAGTTATTTGGACCACACCACAAGAAGCAGCGGGGAATGAAAGCCCATTGTTGAAAACTTTTTTGGGACACAAAAGTTTTGAATCAAGCTAATATTTATGTTTTCCATTCATCTAGATCCATTTGACCTTATGAACAAGTTGGATGGCAAATAAACATTACAATGGGCCCGAGAAAGTTTTCAACTATAGGAGTTTAATCCCCGTTGCTTCTTTGTGGTGTAGTTCACTCGAGCCTTCAATCTGCCTCTTGGTTCATGGTCTAAAATGATCTATCAAAATAGATGGACAGCATGGATAGAACATATATATCATAGTGGGCCCCACAAAGCCCCGACAAGAGCATTCATCTCTAGCTTAGGTCCTAATGGGGGTAGTATCAATCCATGTCCACCGGAGAGAAATCTTTGTAGCTACTTCTCATGTTTACTGATGTGCAAATAATTTTCTAAGCTCATATACAATTGTGGCCTACTCTGCAACTTCATATGTATTGTTATTTGTTATGGGTTGATCATTGACTTGCAGGCATTTCTTCAGTCCATTACATAAGCGAGATTTCTTCATAAGACACCACATGTAAATGATCTTTATCATTTCTTTTGCTTGCAAATACATTGTGCACTACAAGAAGTAGTCAACCTAACATTTACTGAACATTACATTATGCCCCTTGACTGATTTCAACCCCAATTTATTTTTTTTTCATATAATGTTATGGCGCATCGGTCAAAACCATCATTATTCATGACCATATTACTATTATTACCTATTTATCAACCATAAAAGCTACTAAGGTGAATAGTTAACTCTACCGTGGAGATGAGATATATGACACACTTTGCATGATAGTAGCCAATTGGACTTGCTCTTTTCTAGTTACTTATGATTTTTTGAATTCTAATAAAATTTAGCTATTAGAACAGTTAGAAAGATCTATCACTTTTCTTATCAAGATCTCATTGCCATATGGCATCATTTCAGTCGCTAGATCTAAAATAGTATGATTAAGCATGAACAGAAGTATATACCGATAATTATACTAATCTATCAATGTTAATCATTTTGGTTTTCCCAGTTGAACTATTCGCCACTTACCATTTTCATTTTAATCGTCCACTTAGTGTCACCCACTTGGATGGTTACAATGGTCCGATGGGACAAATTTTAGGGCTACACTCTAGTTACAATGGGCCCAAAAATTAAATGGTCTGGATTTAGGCACGTTAATACCCTATCTGTACAGTGAATGGGTTGCCTTCAAGGTGGCAAATGGACACGTTGTTAGTTGTTACCCAACCGGGGAGATGGAAGAAGACGGAGCCGACTTGCTTGTAACCGTTGATTTAGAGGAATCCCTCGTTGCCTTAGGCTCTATAGGGCCACCGTGATGTTTGTGTTACATATACTTTGTCCATCTATTTTTCCAGCACATTTTAAGACAAGGGGCAAAACATGATGGAGATCCAAAAATCAAGTGTGCCACGCCATAATAGACTGTGGAAACACCCATCATTGAAACCTTCCTGGGACCCATTGTGATGTATGTGTTTTATCCACTCCGTCCATCCGTCTTTCCAGCTCATTTAGGTCATGAAACCAAAATTGAACCATATCCAAATCTCAAGCGGACCACACAACAGAAACAGTGTTAATTGAACACTTACTCTTGAAAACTTTTTGGGGGCCACAGAAGCTTTGGATCAACCTGATATTTGTATTTTACTTTCATTCATGTCTATGTGATCTCTGGAACAAGTTGGATGAATAATCATCATCGTAGACCCTGGGAAGGTTTCAACCGTGGACTTCATTATCCTCATTGTCTTCTATGGTGCAGTCCACTCAAACTTTGGATATGCTTCAATTTTGTGTTCATGCCCTAAAATGAGATGGAAAAACGGATAGACGGGGTGGAGAGTGACACATACATCATGGTGGGCCCCACAGAGTTAACTAAGCTTGGTGAGTTACTGCACAGTCCACGTCCCTTCTTTGTTACTTTCGTATAGTGCTCCTGCCGAAAGTTCGTACAGCAGCCATCGAGTCGTCCGTTTGTGAAATTAGGACGGTGATCCAACGGTCCAAACAATTAATACAGGGATGGGTGAGAGTGATGGAAGAAGGGAGGAAACTCAGCCGTAAATCTATAAACCGTACCCAACAGTAACCTCCCTTCATGGCCCACACCGTAACTCCCGTCAACAGAGAGTCATGTGGGTGTAACTTTAATGAGATCCACACGGTACATCAGGCACGCTGTTTCATGGTCACAATGAACTCCAAAAATCACGATAATCCAAAATTCAGGCAGGAAACACCATGGGAAAAACTCGGTATGGGGCGTCCACCATCAGTTGTGTAGGGCCCACCGTCCTGTTTATATCCCATCCAGTCCATTCATCCGAAGAGCCTTATCAGGATGAAAAGATTGCCCAAAACTCCCAATATTCGAAGACTCAGGTGGGCCATACCTCGAGAATTTAGAGGTTCTTGTATGGTGCAGCCTGATTTGTGGGATCGAGGCCAAAAGAGTGGGGTTCCACCTGATGGACGGGCTGGATTTCATGCATGTTAAATGATTTCCCCACGTTAGAGGAAGCTACTCGTTAGGTGCCTGCGCGGGACGGCCAAGAACTTTCCACGTGGAAAGGCAGCAACTAGGCGCATTGGAAATGTCGATAAACCCATTTTTTGAATAAAATACTTGTGTTTTTCACTCACAGAGTCGCACTGACTCAGACGAGTTGGATTGGATCTACGTAATAAAATACCGTTGAGAGGTAGCTCTATCGTATTACGGTTCTACCGCACCTACCGCATGATCTCCGACCGTCCTATTTCCTAGTAAGCAAGATACTTCCCGGCGAGTTCGTTTTGCCTCCTTCGCGAGTGACAGATTAGCCTACGTCGCCTTCCATTGGGACCGACATATAGAGTGATCCAATGATCTAAACCGTAAATATTTTTGCATATATTGTACAAGCTGCACAGTAAGAAAATTAAACTGAACAGATGATAGTTACCATCACTATCTGTCAATGAATTAGAACGATGAAAAGAAAATTTAAATGGCTTGCATTCAAATCTAAAAATCAAAGGCTTGAATCCTCTCTGAAGCGAGATTATAGAGAATAGCTTATTCATAGTAGCAGAAAGAACACGGAGGGTTCAAATCATTGCATCACTCGGCATGTGGGCCCTACTGGGTGGCGATGCAAGCTGAAAACGACTTGCGACACTAACGAAAAGAAATCATTGTTCCCAAAAAAGAGCTTTTTTGACTGCATTGAACCCAAACGACATCGGGCTAGATTCGATGGTTGGCCTCCAGTACCGAACTCGGTGCTGAAAAAGTTATTTGGACCACACTACAGGAAGTAACGGGGAATGAAAGCCCATTGCTGAAAACTTTTTGGGGCACAAAAGTTTTGAATCAAGTTGATATTTATGTTTTCCCTTAATGTAGATCCATTTGACCTTAAGAATAAGTTGGATGGCAAATAAACATCATAATGGGCTCTAGAAAGTTTTCAATGACAGGAGTTCAATCCCGCTTCTTTGTGGTGTAGTTCACTTGAGCCTTCAATTTGCCTCTTGGATCATGGTCTAAAATGATCTATCGAAATAGATGGATGGCATGGATAGAACATATACATCATAGTGGGCCCCACAAAGCCCTAACAAGATCATTCATCTCTAGCTTAGGTCCTAGTGGGGGTAGTATCAATCCATGTCCACTGGGGAAAAATCTTTGTAGCTACTTCTCATGTTTATTGATATGCAAATAATTTTCTAGGCTCATATACAATTGTGGCCTACTTTGCAACACCATATGTATTGTTATTTGTTATGGGTTGATCATTGGTTTGCAGGCATTTCTTGAGACACCACATGTAAATGATCTTTATCATTTCTTTTGCTCGACAATACATTGTGCACTATAAGAATTAGTCAACCTAACATTTCCTGTACATTACATTATGCCCTTACATTATGCCCCTTGAGTGATTTCAACCCCAATGTTTTTTTTTTTTTTTCATAGAATGTTATGGCACATAAGTCAAATCCATCATTAGTCATGACCATATTACCATTATTGCCCATTTATCGACCATAAAAGCCACTAAGGTGAATAATTGACTCTACTGCGCAAATGAGATATATGACACACTTTGCATGATAGTTGTTAATTGGACTTGCTCTTATTTAGCTACTTATGATTTTTTGAATTTTAATAAAATTTAACTATTAGAACAGTTAGAAAGATTTGTCACCTTTATTATCAAGATCTTATTATCATGTGGCATCATTTCAATCGCTAGATCTAAAACAGTATAATTAGGCATGAACAGAAGTATATACCGATAATTATACTAATCTATCAATGTTAATCATTTTGGTTTTCTCAGTTGAACTATTCGCCACTTGCCATTTCATTTTAATCATCCACTTCGTGTCACCCAATTGGATGGCTACTATGATCTGATGGGTCAGATTTTAGGAGTACACTCTAGTTACAATGGACCTAAAAATTGAATGGTCAGGATTTAGGCACGTTAATACCCTATTTGTACCGTGAACGGGTTGCCTTAAAGGTGGCAAATGGACACGCTGTTAGTTGTTAGTTGTTACCCAACCAGGGAGATGGGAGAAGAGGGAGCCGACTTGCCTGTAACTGTTGATTTCGAGGAATCCCTCGTGGCCCCCAGCTCTGTGGGGCCACCGTGATGTTTGTGTTATATATACTCCATCCATCTATTTTGCCAGCACATTTTAGGACAAGGGGCAAAACATGATGAACATCCAAAAATCAAGTGGGCCACGCCATAATAGACTGTGGAAACACCCATCATTGAAACCTTCCTGGGACCCACCGTGATGTATGTGTTTTATCCACTCTGTCCATCCGTCTTTCCAGCTCATTTTAGGTCATGAAACCAAAATTGAATCATACCCAAATCTCAAGTGGACCACACAACATGAAACAGTGGTAATTGAACACTTACTCTTGAAAACTTTTTGGGGGCCACAGAAGCTTTGGATCAACCTGATATTTGTATTTTACTTTCATTCATGTCCATGTGATCTCTGGAACAAGTTGGATGAATAATCATCATCGTAGACCCTGGGAAGGTTTCAACCATGAGCTTCATTATCCCCATTGTCTTCTATGGTGCAGTCCACTCAAGCTTTGGATATGCTTCAATTTTGGGTTCATGCCCTAAAATGAGATGGAAAAACGGATAGACAGGGTGGATAGTGACACATACATCATGGTGGGCCCCACATAGTTAACTTAGCATGGCGAGTTACTGCACAGTCCACGTCCCTTCTTTGTTACTTTCGTATAGTGCTCCTGCCTAAAATTCGTACAGCAGCCATCGAGTCGTCCGTTTGCGAAATTAGGACCATGACCCAATGGTCCAAACAATTAATAGAGGGATGGGTGAGAGTGATGGAAGAAGGGGGGAAACTCAGCCGTAGATCTATAAACCGTACCCAACAGTCACCTCCCTTCATGGTCCACACCGTACCTCGCGCCAACAACAGAGAGTCATGTGGGTGGAACTTTCATGAGATCCACACCGTACATCAGGCACGCTGTTTCATGGTCACAATGAAATCCAAAAATCACGATAATCCAAAATTCAGGTAGGACACACCATGGGAAAAACTCGGTATGGGGCGTCCACCATCAGTTGTGTAGGGCCCACCGTCCTGTTTATATCCCATCCAGCCCATTCATCCGAAGAGCCTTATCAGGATGAAAAGATTGCCCAAAACTCCCAATATTCGAAGACTCAGGTGGGCCATACCACCAGAGTTTAGAGGCTCTTGTATGGTGCAGCCTGATTTGTGGGATCAAGGCCAAAAGAGTGGGGTTCCACCTGATGGACGGGCTGGATTTCATGCATGTTAAATGGTCCCCATGTTAGAGGAAGCTAGTCGTCGGGTGCCTTACGCGGGACGGCCAACAACTTTCAACGTGGAAAGGAAGCAACTAGGCGCATTGGAAATGTCAGTAAATCCATTTTTTGAATGAAATACTTGTGCTTTTCACTCACAGAGTCGCAGTGACTCACACGAGTTGGATTGGATTGTCTTGCACGATTCAGCCCACTACATTTGGTTTTCCCGGCTTTTTACCACTTACCACTTTCATTTTAATTGTCCATCTGGTGTCACCCAATTGGATGGTTATTATGGCCTTACAGGTCAGATTATATATATATATAGGGAAATGGTACTATAAGGTCGACCTCATGGGAACTTCCCATGAGGTCGAGCTGTGTGGGCCCCGCTGTGATGTCTGTCGAACATCTGCCCCATCTGTCAGATGTATCATTCCATGGTGTGCCACGGTCTTAAAAATCAGATCAATCCATAACTTAGGTGGGCCACACCACATACAACAGTTGAGAGGGGCTACCCACCCATTAAAACCTTCATGATCGTTTATTGGGGCCACCGAGATGTGTTTCACAAATCCAGCCCATCCATTGTGTGTGTCCCACATGGATGAGGGGTCATAACAAGTTTCAGTTGCATCCAAAACTTAGGTGGGCCCCACCAAGTACTTTTAGATTTTTTAGGCATGTCTTTACATGGTTTTGGATGGTATAGCCCACCTGAGCTATGTATGCGGATGATTTTTGGGAAATCCCCAAACCTAAAGGGCCCATCAAATACACGGTTTTGACATTCGACAGACATCACAGCGGGGCCCACACAGCTCGACCTCATGGGAAGTTCCCATGAGGTCGACCTTATAGTACCATTTCCGATATATATATATATATATATATATATATATATATATATATATATATATATATATATATATATATATATGAGGTCGACCTCATGGGAAGTTCTCATGAGGTCGAGCTGTGTGGGCCCCACTGTGATGTGTGTCGAACATCTACCCCATCAGTTAGTTCCACCATTCCATGATGGGATATGGGCTTGATTATCAAGTCAATGATGACTTAGGTGGGCCACACCACAGGCAACAGTTGAGAGGGGTTACCCGCCCATTAAAACATTCATGATTGCCTTTTGGGCTCATTGAGATGTGGATCACAAATCCAGCCCATCAATTGTGTGTGTGCCACTTGGATGAGGGGTTGGACCAAGTTTCAGCCACATCCAAAACTCAGGTGGGACCCCCAAGTGATTTTAGATAATTTAGGCATGCCTTCACATGGTTTTTGATGGTATAGCCCACCAGAGTTCCATATACGGCTGATTTTTAACATATCCCATATCCTAAATAGGACCTATCAAATGCATGGTAATGATTTCCAATCCACATCACAGTGGGGCCCACAAAGCTCGACAAGGTCGACCTCATAGTACCATTTCCCATATATATATATAGACACACGCACGCGCGCACACACACGCACACTCCAGTTACAATGGACCCAAAAATTGAACGGTCTGGATTTAGGCACGTTAATATCCTATTTGTACAGTGAATGGGTTGCCTGCATTCAAGGTGCCAAATGGCAACAACGTTGTTACCCAAACGGGGGAGATGGGAGAAGAGGAACTCGACTTGCCTGTAACCGTTGGTTTAGATGAATCCCCCATTACCCCAAGTTCTGTGGGGGCCACCGTGATGTTTGTGTTATATATGCTCCGTCCATCTAATTTGCCAGCACATTTGAGGACAAAGGGTCAAAACATGATGGAGATCCGAAAGTCAAGTGCGCCACGCCATAATAGACAGAGGTAACACCATCGTTGTCCGGTGAACTTTGGGTCAGTACAAGAAACGAAAGGGGGGAGCGAATTAGGTGTTACCGGCTTAGTGTGTGTTACCCCTGCCGTGGGGCCTACCTTGATGATTTTATGTATATCCACCCTGTCAATCCGTTTCTACATACCATTTTAGGATGGGGTATATAATGTCAAGAAGATCTATTTGAAGGAGAATTAGAAATATCAGATTGATCCAAAACTTGTGTGGCCCACAAAAAGTTTTTAATGGCTATTCATCACTGTTTTCATTGATATGGTCCACTGAGATTTGGATCTTCTTATAATTTAGGTTCACGTGCTGAAATGAGATGTAAAAACATATGGACCACGGGGATATAAAAAAAATATATGAAGGCAACCCCCCACACAGTTAGGTAACACCCACTAAGCTGTTACCTCGGTAACAGCTAATTGACTCCCAAAGAAAAGGACCCCAGCGTAGACTTGCTTTGCTTGGGATGGAAAGGCCAAGAAAAGAAAATACCTTAGTTTGGACTTTGGGTCACGAGTATTGTGGCTTCTTTATGGATGCGGATTGGGTAAACTCGCCCATCGTGATGTATGTGTTTTATACATTCTGTCCATCTGTCTTTCCAGCTTATTTTAAGGAACAAACCCAAAATTGAATCGTATCCAAAACTCAAGTGGACCACACAACAGGAAATAGTGGTAATTGAACACCTACTCTTGACAATTTATTGGGGGCCATAGAAGTTTTAGATCAACCTGATATTTGTATTTTCCCTTCATTCATATCTGTGTAACCTCACAACAAGTTAGATGAATGATCATCATCATAGACCCTAGGAAGGTTTCAACCGAATGTCATTATCCCCATTGTTTTCTTTGGTGTGGTCCACTTGAGCTTTGGACACTTTTCGATTTTCGGTTGATGCCCTAAAATGAGCGGAAAAACGGATAGATAGTATGGATGGTGACACATACATCATGTTGGCCCCACAAAGTTTACTTAGCGTGATGAGTTACTGCACAGTCGACGTCCCTTCTTTATTACTTTCGTATAGTGCTCATGCCGAAAGTTCGTACAGCAGCCATCGAGTTGTCCGTTAGGGAGGAAACTCAGCCGTAGATCATACCCAACGGTAACCTCCTTCATGGTCCACACTATAGGTACCGCCAACAGAGAGCCACGTGGTTGGATCTTTCATGAGATCCACACTGTACATCAGGTATGCTGTTTCATGGTCACCATGGAATCCAAAAATCATGATGATCCAAAACTCAGGCACGACACACCATAGGAAAAACTCAGTATGGGGTGTCCACCACCAGTTGTGTAGGGCCCACTGTCGTGTTTATATGCCATCCAGTCCATTCATCCGTTGAGCCTTATCAGGATGAAAGGATTTCCCAAAAATCCCCATATTCTAACACTCAAGTGGGCCATAGGTTCTTGTATGGTGCAGCCTGATTTGTGGAATCAAGGCCAAAAGATTGGAGTTTCACCTGATGGACGGGCTGGATTTCATGCATGTTAAATGGTTTCCCCACGTTAGAGGAAGCTACTCGTGTAGGCACGGCCAAGAACTTTCTACGCGGAAAGGCTGAAACTACGCGCATTGGAAATGTCTGTTCTTCCATCTTTTTTAATAAAATACTTGTGCTTTTCACTCAACCGAGTCGCAGTGACTCAGACTAGTTGGATTGGATTGTCTTGTACCATTACTACCATTCAGCTCCGAGTCGAGTATAATCCGAGTGCGCCCCTTTCATTCACGCGAGTAGGCGACCACTCCGAGTAGACTCACCCGAGTCCCTGGCGGACCCACTGGACTGGTGAACCATGAGCCTAGTTGTATGATAGTTGGCCTTTTTATGGTTGAGCGTGAGCCGTTTGCACTGTAAAGTTGAAATAATTTTGGGTTTTTTTTGGTGTACGGTCTATCAAAGATGGGAGACGTAAATATCAACCGTTTGGATCAATGAACCGTGGGCCCCGCTTATCACAACCGTTCAAACTGCCAGAACGATACTGTGCAGCCTACTAGGCTGATTCAACGCTCATGTGGGCTATCCAAAGTCATGCCTAAAACTTTTAAATTGACGTGGTATGGTCCACCTGAAGTCTTTGGAATGCTGTGAATTTTGGTTGATGAGGAGATTGGATGAATGGATTGATGGCACGTAGAAGACCACACGGTAGGCTCTGCACAAAACTAATGGATGGTATTCCATTCCATGTTTTCCTACGGTGTGGCTCACCTAAGTTTTGAATTATCATGATTTTTGGGTTCGTTAGTGAACATGAGTCAATATACCTGATGGAGCGTGTGGATCTCATGAAAGTTCCCCCAGAATTAGATTATCTGGTGAGATAGTGTGGGGCTACTACGGTGTATGTATTTTATCTCCCTGCCCTCCATTCATTTCTCTCCCTTACTCTCTCCATGTGCATTGCATGTACCATACCTCTCTCCTAATGTCTTCCTATTCATCTCTCTTCCTACCTGCCACCACGCCCATGCATGTGCTATACCCTTAGTAATGAATACCTACAATAGCTGACCAGTGCGTGCATGTGCCATACCCTTGGTAATGGATACCTACAATAGCTGACCCCAGTTGAGTTGGGACAAGGGTTAAGTGATTATGATGAATGGATACCTACAATATGCAATTCTAGAAGGGTTTTCCCCCCCTTCTTTTTCCACACCAACATTCAGGCTCATCGAATCAACGCTCCATGTGCCCCACTTGTACAGAATGTAAGCTACATGTGCCCCACTCGTGCAGCCGGCAACTCAAGCCAGCCCAAGCGGCAAAGGAGCTCACTCTTGAGCAGCGATAACTAGCAATTTGGCATCTGAAAAATGTATATCAAGGTAGAGTAGTTCATATTTTTACTTTGGAAACCATGGATTTCATGCCAAATTGAAAAAAGGTTTTACCTTGGCATGATGATTTGTGTTGTTTGGACAGAAAAAGATGAATTCCACCAAGCAATCATTACCCTTCTCTACAAATTGGATTCTCCGAACTAAAAACTAGTTAATACTATGATAAGAGATTTCCAATTTCTACCCGAACAAGAACTCAAAATTGAAATCGACGTTTCAATAGTTCTCATAAAATCATCATTAGATAATTATTGTTTTTTTTTTTTTTTTTTTTCCTTTCTTTTACCTCGGATTCCAACTGATCCAAAGACTACTACCCCCAGCTACCGCGAAAAGCCTCTGAAGGGTAATTCAAGAAATCACTGGTCATCATTTGGCCTAATGCCATGTGGACGGATATCCTTTTCATTATTAGACACCATCTGGACTAATACAAACTAACACTGCAGATCATTACATATGAAAGGGGAGCTGAACCTACGGTTTCACAGCATCTGGCTGCACGTCTGGCATAGCTGCGTGGAATGCCGGTAGCTTCTCATATGCTTCATGGAGCTTTCTTAGAAGAGGGAACTCGGACTGCACAAATGCAAAGAAACAGATTACTGCAGGAGGATGCCATGTGTGGATGCAGTAAGCAATGAAGCAAGCGTAAACCATAAGAGTCACTTTTGCCAACATGGAGTGCAGATGCAATACGAGTATCAAAAGAAACACAAACCATAAGATTTAGTTAATTGCAGATGCAAGTCCTTCATTGGAGTTGCTACTAGAATCTAGTTAAATAAACTGTTGGAGTCAATTTATTTAGATATCATATTGATAGAAAGTTATGGTATTATAAGGAATTTAAGACATTCAGCAGTCTTATATTGGAGTAAAAAGTGGCACACGTAATGCACTGTTGAGAGAGGGAGATGATTTGCAAATATTGGCAGTGAGGGTAATGCTCTCATGCCTTTCGAAATTAGAAAAAATTTGATACAGGCACCAAGAAATTGTAAACATAGCATGGGCCTTGATTTAGATTCTCTTACACCAAAAAGTTATATTTATTTGAGTTCTTAACTAGCTAATTAGTGGATATTTAGTAGGACGGCCAAAATGAGAACAGCAAATTATCCAAATTCAACAAACAAATGCTTGCTAATTAGAGGTTAGGAACATTAAATCAATCCGGATTTTGAAAGACTGCCTATCTAAATTGGGTCCCACGTTTGGTTAATGAATACCATATATACAATTCCAAAGAGCT
This sequence comes from Liriodendron chinense, assembly GCA_003013855.2. Classification (NCBI taxonomy): domain Eukaryota; kingdom Viridiplantae; phylum Streptophyta; class Magnoliopsida; order Magnoliales; family Magnoliaceae; genus Liriodendron; species Liriodendron chinense. The sequence continues at coordinate 28,354 of PVNU02002496.1, read as the reverse complement.
CAAGTATCAAGTATCACACTCTGCCAGTCTCAAATAACTCCATACTTGCATCTGCTTCGCCAACCTCCCACGACGTGCGAAATGCTCCATCTGTCTCTACACGCCATTGCATGTGCCATATTACTGGAGTGAAAAACAATGGACTAGTTGAGGATTAGCCAATGGATTCCATTGCTAGTATTGTCCAAAAGCTTTGGTGGTGAGTAGGCGAATATCTCCCTCTATGTACATATTTGTATTTGTAAAAAGCATCCATTATGAAACAATTGCCAAAGACTGGAAGTGGAGAATTATGAGTCCAGTGTCAATAAATCATTGTCTATAGCAATGTTTTCAGTATCGACAATATCGGCCGATATATCTTGTATCTCACTTGTGCGATATGAAACACGCAAGTAGTGCAAATGTATCCCTTTTGTTCGATCCGATGAGCACTCACGATTTTCGATCCATTTTTTTTCTATAAATTATGTTAAAGCAGTGTCAAATGTTTAAAATCCGTGATTCTTCATGTTTTGCATGAAAAATCATAGATTTGGAGCTTTGATTTTGAGAATTGGGAGAGATGGGCCAAGTTGTGGAAATTGAGAAAAATTGAAATTACTCAATTTCTCACAAATCGGCTGCAATCTGTGTCCAAACACAAAATCAAACATGTATGTAACCTGATCTAGTAATTCTTCTTTTTCTTTTGAATGTATTGCTTGTGTTTCCATACATGTCTTCTTACACTGATAAATCATATGAGTAGACTTTGAATATACTTGCATCAGTTCAGTCAGACATCGCATAAGATTAGGAACTAATACAAAGGAAACTTATTATGTGCACTTATTTTTTATAATGTTTTGATTTCTAAGTGTGTATTTAAGGCAGACACTCATGCATTTCAACATTGAGGTCATGGGTTCAAGCACCCATGTGGTGTGAGGGTGTGGGTGTAACAATATATATATATATATATATATATATATATATATATATATATATATATATATATATATATATATATATATATATATATATTCAAGGTGTGTAACGGTAAGGGTGGGCGTAACGGCCACCATTGCTACCTTTATGATACAGGTTGTAAGAGCCGTTACCGCCCCTGTAACAACAATTATAGTGTCTTTTTCATCTTAAAAAAAAAAAACCTGAAAAACATGTTTGGCCGCATAATTGACTGTTGTGGGGTTGTTACGGACAGTGTTCAAAATTTCGGTATCGCTACTAGTTTCGCTAGCTGGGGATACGAAAACAATATCGATATCGCCAATAATATCGCTGATAACCGGAGATGCGGGGAAAATAGTGAAATTTTTCAGTGAAACCTCATGAGATGATAAAATAGACATATTTGCATATTTAGGAGTAAAATAACTGCAAACAATAGGTTTCTATTTAATGGGGGCCTAAAAGCATGTGTTGCTATAAGAAATCAGTCCAACCATCTCATCTATCCATCCAATATCTCACCTTTCATCCAAGCATCCATCGATATTTTAGAATATTGGCAACACATGATATTTCCCAACAAATTATTAGCAACTAAAAAAGAAACTAAAGATAGTGGTCTCGTTATTGCCATGTTAAGATAATGATAATATCGTGATATTATCGATATTATTGTCAACAAATTGAACGCTGCATACAACCATGCGCCCATAGAAAAATATGAAATGAGAATTTTTTAAAATACAATTTTTTAGTAATATTGATGCATTGGTTGTATTATTGAAATATTGCAAATACATTGACAATACAAGCGACGCCTAAAATTTACATAGTAAAAAATATTGGCGATACAACAGTTGTATCAATGCATTAGCGATACAAACGACGCCTGAAATTTAAACAATTGAAATATTAATAATATCGACATATTGGTGATATTTAGTGATACATTACCGATACCTAAATTTTTTTATACTATCAGTGTTATCGATATCACTACCAGTGTTATCGATATCACTACCAGTGTTATCGGTATCGCTGAGTTAGAGATAAAGATAATATCGGAGATATTACGATAATATCAAAGATAATTTAAACACTGGTTACGGCCTTTATAGGGGGGGCGTAATGGGCTATTACAAGGGTAACAGTGTTACGAGTCATTTTTTCTGTAACGACTGTTTGTAATGTTAACAATTGTCATCGTTACCTTTACGTAACAGCCTCTACGACCCCATAACGGCCGTTAAAGCACACCATGTGTGTATTAATGTCTTTTTTAACAATCCCTAAAGCTTCAATGAAAAATTCAACCAATTTTCCAATGTTTTCGCATGTTTTCCAACAACAACAATACATTACGCAATACAACCGATATATCCCATGTGATAACCCATGTGTATCCGTATCCCAAGGGTGTGATACATTACACGATAAACGATATGGAAAACATTCATAAAATCTCTTCTTTTTCCCTCTTTGGTAATGCCTCTTTCTTCCTTTTCTTCTTCTCGTATTGATGCCATTGCTACAGCATGCAGGTATTGCTGCTCTAGCTTTTAATTGAGGGAAAGCTCACAATCAACCTTAAAAGAGATGAGATAGTTCAGTACTCAGGTGGAGCATGATGGTTGATACTTATGTATCTAAATATTCTATGCGTATGGCACCCATATACAGCTATTCAGACCAACCAAATGGTGGGGCACATTTGTGGATGAAGCATGTCTCTAAAATCACACCAATGCAGCAATCCTAACCATCTAAATGATTATAAAATGGGTGGTTAAAACTGAAATTGTGAATGATTTCTATCCCAGTCATTGTTTGAGGCATCCCTGATATTATCCATATACCGATAACTTGGTAATATAAAAAATTCTAAGTATCAGTAATGTATCGCGAATGTATCACCAATATTTTCGACTAAATTACGAGTGTGACTTGTATTGCCAATGTATTTCCAATAGTTTCAACTATGTAAGTTCGGGTATCACTTGTATTGGCAGTGTATCGACAATATTTCAATAATATCACCACTGTATCAATCAGTGTTTGAATTATCTTCGATATTATCGAAATATCTTCGATATTATCTCTATTTCTAGCTCAGCGATACCGATAACACCGGTAGCGATACCGATAACATCGATAGTATAAAAAATTCTAAGTATCGCCGATGTATCACTAACTATCGCCAATGTATCAATATCATCAATATTTTCAACTGTGTAAATTTCAGGTGTCATTTGTATTGTCAATGCATTGATATCGCCTATGTATCGCTAATATTTTTTACTGTATAAATTCCGAGTGTCGCTTATATGGTCAATGTATTTGCAATATTTCGATAATATTGCCAATGTATCGATACACCAAAAATTTGTATATTAAAAAATTCCCATTTCATATTTTTCATGGGCGCATGGTTGTATGCAACGTTCAATTTTTCGATGATAATAACGAGACCACAATCTTTAGTAGTTTCTTTTTCCATTGTTAACGATTTGTTTGGAAATATCATGTGTTGTCGATATTCTGAAATATGGAAGTCTAGATGGAAGGTCAGATATTGGATGGATAGATGGGGTGGATGACATGGTTGGAACTGATTTCTTATAGCAGCACATGCTTTTAGGCCCCCATTAAATAGAAACATATTACGTGGGCATTCTTTTTGCAATTTTTTTATTCCTAAATATGCAAATATGTGTATTTTATTATCTCCTGAGGTTTCATTGAAAAATTCCATCGTTTTTTACATTCCCTGCATTTCCGGTTATCAGCGATGTTATCGGTGATATTGATATTGTTTCCGTATCCCTGGCTAGTGAAACTTGATGCGATATCGAAACTTCGAACACTGGTATCAATATTGCCAAAAAATTGTTTATTAAAAAAATTTCGTTTTGATTTTTTTTAATGGATGCATGGTTGTATGCAGAGTTCAATTTGACGACGATTGCATCGAAAATATCACAAATATATTATCGTGCATCGAAAATATCACAAATATATTATCGTTATAGCAACATGGGCGATATCGAGACCATAATCTTTCATTTCCTTTCCAGTTGTCAACGATTTTTCGGCGAAATATCGTGTATTGTCAATATTTTGAAATATCAATGGATGTTTGGATGGTTGGATGGAATGGCTGGACTGATTTCTTACGACAATATGTGCTTTTAGGCCCCCATTAAATGGAAATTTATTATGTGTGCAATTTTTTTATTCATAAATATGCAAATATGTGTATTTTAGTTATCTCCTAAAGTTTCACTGAAAAATTCCACCGTTTTCCCCACGTCTCCCCATTGTTTCCGCACATTTCCGGTTATCGGCGATATCGATATTATTTCCATATCCCCTGCTAGCAAAACTTGTAGCGATACCGATACTTCGAACACTGATTCCAGTAAAAATGAGAGGGTTTCTACCATCTGCACAATGCATTTTTTATTTATTCATGCTCTGTTTATAATCAGGTCAGTGATTTGGATGGTTTGTACTGGCATGCAACTATGCCTTGTATGGTGGATGAATTCCCACCATTTTTAATCAGTGGTGCAGTAAAAAGGGAGAGAAACTTTGATGCTCTGGCAGAGTGTGATGGATGATACGCACAACTTCGAATTACTAAGAAATTGCACAAGTGGGATTCAAGTAGTCAAATAAACCATCCAGATTATATTACTCAGTGTAGGTGTATCATGGACCCAAAAATCAAGCTTATTTGATTATCTCAATCTCAGATTTGTGGACATTTATCAGATGGTTAAAAAAAAAAATCCAACTGTCCTATTTCCACACGTGTCCACGAATCTGAGGTTAGGATTATCCAACCAATCCGATCTTGGGATTGTGACTTGGAGACAGTGGGCTGCACAATTTGGTCGGTTTTATTTGACTTGATATGTGGCATGTTTAGTGTCTGAGTGCCTGCATGTGAAGCGTCGTGTGTAGTAGCCTGAGTATCAGCTAACTCCTCTGAGAAAGAAGAGCAAAGGGGCTTCATTGCTGCACGCTGGTGGGCATGACCAATTAATACGCAGGTGTAGAACTTGTATATGACACACACAGTTAGAAATTGTATAGGCCGCCTATGCCAAAACAAAATAAACCGTTCAAAATGCAGGTCCCATTGAAGATGGGTCATCATGTTGAAATTAGATGTATGTAAGCATTATAACATCTGACTAATTGAAATTTGTTAGTTAAATTTAAGCCATTCACTTTTTCTCATTTCAACAGTTCACCTAAATGTCCACCAATTAGCCAATTGAAAATTTGAATCCTTCTAAATTTAATTTGTGATCCATCTAAAGAGGTGCCCAAATTTTGGACAAGTTTAATTAAATTTTTTGTATGCCATGCGCATGATTTTTAGTGCGTGTATCAACTCTGATACATTGAAATAGTACTGAAGTGTTTCCAAAAAAAGGCTAAGGTACTCTGATCTTTTAATCAGAGATATTTTAAATGGGCCATCATGACAAGGTTCCTCATCTCAATGGTATGAATTAGTTCCCAATTTTACAAAACATGACTTGCCTGAGTCATGTTTCGTAGGTCAACCAGTCGAGTCTGAGTCCTGAGTTTGCCAACCTTGGTTTGAATATCTTACTTACCAATGCATGTTCGTGTTTGAGTTCTTATAGACCTGATCTGATTGGTTGATGGGTGTTTTTCAATAAGCCATGGAGAATGGAGACACTGAGCTCCTAACCATGGGAAAAACCGAAGGTATCGTAAATGAGAGGTGTGCACCAGCCAAGGATGACAAGACTTGCACTAAGGGGGGGTTGCATTTTACCTTATGGAGCTTCAACCCAGTAAATCCTGCATGAATCTGGGGGGCCAAAAACAAATCCGCCTGCAAGTAATAATGACACACATTAGCTTCTGTCAGATGCTTAATAGTAGTGTAGATCAGTCCGCATAGAAAGAATAAAACGTGAAGTGCTGAAGCTCAATTATTATTATAAAAAGTGCAGAAAATAATCATAAGTTTATATGGAAGAGATGGCAGCTTCTTCTAGGCAATAAACCTTAGATGCCGTTGATCTTTGTTTTTTTCCTTTTAGTAATAAAATTCCATTGCTTTAGTAACCAATTGTTTGACTATCAAAGGTCTAGAAAGAATTAAAGTAGAACCCATACATTTTTTACACAAAAACAGAAAAGGGAGAATGTTTAGGAACAATCTATATGCATCATAGCCTTCCACCTTATGGTAATTCTGCCTGGAACGGTGGGTGAGCCAGTACAAAGTCCAGGTAAAGGAGAAGGGTTGGTGGCACGCAGGCGCGCATATAAATTTTTGCCAAACAGTCTTGAGAAGCATTGGGCATCTGGAACGGATGGGTGAGCCAGTCCAAAGTCCAGGTAAAGGAGAAGGGTTGGTAGCAGGCAGGCACGCATATAAATTTTTGCCAAACAGTCATGAGAAGCATTGGGCATCTAGGAAGGCAGATTATGTTGGTTCTAAAGTGCTTCACCATACAAGTACAATAAGAAGGGCCAGAATAAAATCTTCTCATTTATTCCAAAGAAACCTCAAGACAGATGTTTGAACATTATGCAGTTTTATGTTTTAACCATAACGATTCATCAAAAGCTGTGTTAAAGGTAACGGCAAAAGTAGACCTAATATAGATAAATACACAAGTCAATCATACAATGCTAAAGTCCAATTTTATCAAAGAATGATTTCATTCACATACATGTTATAGGCATAAAATGCAAACAGGTGAAGCATGGAGAAACAAACCAGGAACAACTCATCTCCCGTCGCATATTTTCCAGAAAAATCTTTTAACAGCTTCTCGAGAGCTGAAACATGGGGAAACATTATTAGCCCGGAACCAAGAAAAAAAGAGAAGACCCAATTCTTGAAATATCCATAAATTTAGAGAAATAACAATGATAGAGACTTACAGAAGTAATTGTCATAAACTAGAAATTGTTGGAATAATAAACGATATCATATAGAGATCTTTTGTTGACTCTATGTAAATTCATCATTGTTATCATCCCAATTAATTGGGGTCAGCTACAATGAATCCTATTCTGCCATTCCACTCTATCAAGGGCCAGACCTTCAATTAGACCATAGGTCATCGAGTATTTTCTTACTACCTTCATCCACGTCCTTTTGGGCCTTACCCTTGCCCTATTAGAGCCTTCAACTTGTACCAACTCACCCCTTCTAACCAGCACAGTTCTTGGTCTCCATCACACATGACCAAACAATCTAAGCCTACTTTCCTTCATCTTGTTACTTATTGGTGCTACTCTTTAGTTACCTCGATTGCATTTGTTTTTAATTTTGTCCTTCCTCGTCCTGCCACTCATCCATATCAACTCCTCATTTCAGCTACATTCATCCTATGAACATGTTCTTTAATTGCTCAACATTCTGTCCCATAAAGCATGAATCGTGCACCATTCCCAACATTCCTTGTCATGCCACCGTATATAACTTTTTTTGTATGTCGGTATTGGTCGGCGTATTGGTCCTGCAGAAAAATGATACGATACGGCGCCACGTATCAGTATCAGGGCCGTATTGGCCTGTCTCGGTCAGAATTTTTTTCAAAAGCAAAAAAAGATGAAAAATATTAGAAAAATAGGGGGGGAAATGAGATATCCAAGTATCTATCTTTTTTTTGTGTTTTGACCATGTATTCAATGGTCTATCGGACCATTCTTTGATGAAAATGTTGTTTGTCGATTTGACTTGTTGAAGGTCAACTAAATGGGCCTTAATTGAACACAAATCAAGCATGATTTGGTGAACTAGGGCCCATTACATTAATACAACAAAAGGAAGATAAAAATATAAAAAGAAAGTGAATGTTTACCTTTCTTTCTAATTTTTCTATAATGGTTCACTTCACTTCGATTTGTCGAATCCCATTCAAATCATTTGTTTTGATCCCAAAATAGGTCTAGATCTAGCCTAAAATGAGTTTTTAAGTTTCTTCCACGGTTTAAATGAAAAAAAAAAAAAATCAAATCAAAATTTGGCTTTTATATGCGTATCAGCCGGTATCGGCCATATTAGTGCCAATACACCCTGTATCGACTGATATGAGTTGGTTTTTTCGTATCAGGCTGATAGGACCCCGTATTGCGTATCACCTCATGCCGATACGGATACAATACAGCGGTATCGGCCGATACGATACCAATATTCATATCACTGGTGAAGGTGTGTGATGCGCTCTTTCAACTAAATCCATTGTAATGGATATAAGTAGGGTATCGTACGTTTGTGGTTAGATTTATGGTCAGATTTGAAGATGTTTAGTATGTGTTGAACGTGGGTAAGACGAGTGTTGAAGAAGCAGTGTGCATGTCAAGGTGTTGAAGCAAGAAGCGGCGTCGAGAAGCAACATCAAACCATCGCGTTTGTTGGTATACATCGGATTCTAATATGCTTGTTGAGTTCAAGTCAAACATTCTTTCCTTGATTATTTATTTCATTCCCCTAAACATATGGATACAAATAATGAAGCCAAGCCAAGTATTTTGTCTTCATCCGAGCCAATGAACTTCCATATTACATCAACCAAACTCAATAGATCGAATTACTTGCAATGGGCTACATCAGCGGAGGCATTTTCACAAGCAAAAGAAAGTTTAAATTTTTTACTTCCCCCAAACCTGGAGAAATTTCATTGGAATATGAAGATTAGGTGGCTGAGGATGCTCAGATTAAAGCTTTACTTTGGAATAATATGGAGCCTCATATCAGCACAAATGTTATCCTTTTTGAAAAGTGCAAAGCATGGGAAAATCTTAAACAAAAGTAATTGGATGAAAAAACTTAACCTGAATCTATGAGTTGTTTCAAAACATATTTGCCATACGATAAGGAGACAAGAGTGTTGGTGAGTGCTATTCATCCTTGAGAGGCATGTGGGAAGAATTAAATGTATACCAACTCTTGATCACTGATTATGATACTATGAGATGACACAGAGAGGAATTCTGCGTTGCTAAGTTCCTCTCTGGATTTTGTCCCAAGTTTGCGCCTGTCCGAGCCCAGATTCATGGAGGTAACGAGAGTCCCTCTATTACTTAGACATTAGCTCGCATTCAGTCTGCAGTAAGTGTACAAAGTTTGTCTCCTTCAGATAGTTTAGCCCTTGCTTCGACGTCTAGCAAAGGTGATGGAGGAAGTTGAGGTCGTGGACATGGTGGTCGGTTTGGTTATAGAGATTCAAGGGGAGGAAGCAATAATTGGAAAGGTCGCAGTATAGATTTCAGTAGTAGTTGTGGTCGTGGTAACCGACAGTGCACTCATTATGATCTTAGCAACCACACAGTTGATGAATGTTAGGATCTTGTGCGTAAACCTACTTGGGCAAATCAAGTTCACTCTTTTGAATGTGGCACCGAAGGTTATGCTCCTAAGCCTATTCCCTCCATTTCTGAGTCAAGTACCTCAGGTGAGACAATTACTTTATCCAAGGAGGAATATGCCTGACTTCTGAAGGATCGTTCGACTCGCATCATCCTCTTCAACAGCTTTTGCTCAGTCAGGTACAATATGTCGTGTCAAGTGATAGTAGTCATAGTACCCTCTAGGTCATTGATTCAAGTGCTTTTGATTACATGACTGATAAGCAAAATGCATTGTCTCAGTTGGTCAAATTGTCATATATTTCTTATATTACATTAGCAGAAGATACATCAACTCATGTGTTTGGGTTGGGTGCTGCCTGTCCTACCCCGTCACCCTCACTAATGTTAGTTCTTTATATTCCTAAATTTATTTAAGTTTATCATCAGTGAGTAAACTGACCAAGTCTCTAAATTGTTGTCACATTCTATCCCTCTTATTGTCAATTTCAGCATCTAACGGTGGGGAGAATAATTGATAGAGGGTGTGAAGAAAATTAACTCTACTATCTTGATCGTGGACTAACTGGAGCTGCTATACGAGCAAAAAGTCTCTCCACATCAGTAGCATTCTGGGCTTGATCATCTGTCTTTAGGTAGTTTGAACAATTTAGTTTCGTCTTTGTCACATGTGTCTAAGTTATAGTGTGAGGCTAGTAAGTTGACAAGCACCATATTCTTCCTCATATTGACAAAAGGTATGATAAACCTTTTTATTTCGTACATTCTGATATGTCGGGTCCAATTTCTTTATCTATTTTATCAGCTTTCAAGTACTTCATTATATTTGTGGATGATTATTCTAGAATGACTTGGTTATATTTGATGAAAGATATATCATAAGTGTTTCTTGTTTTAAAGAGCTTAATATGGAAATTTGGACAATTTGATTCTAAGGTGTGTGTTCTACATTCTAATAATGCTGGAGAATATGTCTGATGACATTAATCCATATCTTTCTTCTCATAGCACCATCCATTAAACATCATGTGCATACACACCACAACAAAATGGGGCAACTGAATATAAGAATCATCACTTGCTTGAAACTGCTAGGGCATTGTTATTAAATATAAAAGTTCTTAAAATATTTTAGAGTGATGCAACTTAACTGCATGCTACTTAATAAATAGAAAGCCTTCATTTGTCTTAGATGGAAAATCCCCCATTTCTGTTTTGTGTCTCTACATCCCTAGTTCCCTACCTTTTCTATCCCACCGAAAGTATTTGGTTGTGTGCGTTTTGTCCATCAACTTAATCTGCTCATGAAAAGTTTGAAATCAGGATGATCAAGTGTATCTTTATTGGGTATTCTCATATTCAAAAAAGATACAAGTGTTACAATCCTATTTTCCGTAGGAGATGTGTCAGACAATGTCACACACTTCGAACAAATTCCGTATTTCTCTAAAGGAGGAAAGTTTTTACAACTTAAAGAGAATTCCACTACTACTCTACCTGTTGTACCAGATGTTTCTATTGGCATTGGTGAGATACCTATGCAACATATAGATAAACCTTTACAGGCTTACTCCGAACATTCCAAGCATGGAGAGAGAGAGGACATCCAAACATGCCTTCTACCAATCCTCCTAATTTGTCAGCAAATCATCACCATTCACAGTCCTCCTCTACATCACTTGATGAAGGTAATTTACTATTGCTCTTCGTAAGGGAACATGTTCTTGTACTCAGCATCATATTTCTAACTTTGTTTCATTTACTGGCTTATCTCCTTCATTCCATCAATTTTCTTTGTCCTCATCATCTGTCTCCATCCCTCATTCTTTTTAGGAGGCTTTGAACCGTGATGGGATGCAGATTGGTGGAAATGAGTGGTGGAAGAAAAACTTGCTGCACTTCATCAAAATCAAACTTGGATATTAGCTAATCTTCCTACTGGAAAAGCATGTTGTGGGATGCAAATGGGTGTATATAGTGAAGCATAATCTTAATGGTTTAGTTGATTGATTGAAAGCTCAGCTAGTTGCGAAGAAATGTTCTCAAACTTTAGGCGTTGACTACTCAAAAAATTTCCCCCCAGTTGCGAATCTCAATTCTATACGTGTGATTGCGTCTATTGCAGCAAATTTAGACCGACCTTTATATCAACTTGACGTAAAAAAATGCATTTCTTCATAGCGATTTGGTTGAAGAAATATATATGGAGCAACCATCCGAATTTGTTGCTCAGGGAGAGTCAAACAAGGTATGACACCTTAAAAAATCAATCTATAGTTTGAAGTAGTTTTCAAGAGCTTGGTTTGACAATTTTGGTAAAGTGGTACTTGAATTTAGGATGAAGCGTTGCTAGGTGGATCATTCCATGTTTGTAAGGTAGAATAAGGTACGAGAATTAAAAAATCAAAGAGTTTCTTGAGGAAACACTTCTATACAAAGGACTTTGGTTGTTTTTGGTACTTCTTAGGCATTGAAGTTGTAAGGTCCAAGTTGGGGATTAATCTGTCACAACGAAAATATGTAATGGATTTATTGGAGGAGACAGGTCTTCTAGGAGCTAAGCCCACTAAAAGTCTACAGATACAAGTCAGAAGTTGAGTGCAGATCAAAGAGAATTGCTTGGTGATCTAGCAAGATATCATTGTCTGGTGGATTAACCATTACTCGACCGAACGTTACATATCCAGTTGGTGTGTTAGTCAGTTTATGCAAGTACCACGGGTTCAACATATGGATGCGGTGTTTTGTATCCTGAAGTATTTGAAGGGAGCTCCTGGTCGCAGGCGATCATCTCGGTGTAGAAGGATATTTGGATGCAGATTAGGCTGGCTCTCCATTCGATAGGCAGTCAGCTACCGGCTACTATAATTTTGTAGGGGGCAATCTTGATGCCTAGAGAAGTAAAAAAGACTATGGTGGCTCGTTCAAGTGTTGAAGCGAAGTATAGGGGTATGATTTATGTAACATGTCAACTCATGTGACTGACGACATTAATGGGCAAGCTTGGATTTGTGGTGGAAATCTGTATGCCATTTGTCAAATCGTTGGATCAACTAGCAAATACGTTCACTAAAGCTCTTAGTCATCCTCTCCTGGATTGTGTCACTGTCAAGTTGGCATTTGTGATATATCATATGTATACTCCAGCTTGAGAGGGAGTGTTACGAACCATCACACAACCCATTTCTATGCACTTAGCCCTCTTTATTTATCCTATTTTACATAAGTTTAGTTTTAAGACATGTTGGGTATTTCTGCTATTGTTACTAATGGCATTATTGCAAATATTGAAAAGTCTCTTGAAATTAAATATGAGAGACATTTTTCATTCTTTTTTCTCTAATTCTCTTCTTCCTTTCATTCTTTTTTCCCTCTCTCTCACTTCTTCTTTTCTTCCTTCTTGTCCAAACGTACAAAGGGAGATGATAATATGTAAAACCACTCTAAAGAAACTATACCCCTATCCATAAAGTACAACCCTACTATAAACAATGAAAGCAAGGTCACCAGCAAAGCGTTGGTAAATGCATAAATATTTTAATACACCATGCAAACCGCACAAGAAAAATAGGCTTTTGCATTTCTGGAATGATGCGATGGACCATCCATTCAGAAGTGAAATTTCTGGAAATGTAGCGAAAAGAACGGTTCTAGCATTATACAGAAACAAAAATGATAAACAGTAAAACTAACAGATCTGTATACCCAACAAAGTTGGGAAGAGTTTATGTCATGTTCCTAGAGGTGACTAAACATCAAGCTGTAGCAGAAGCTTGCCTGCAAAGCCTTTTTCCATATGATATTGAGCCCATATAAGCTTCTCATTGGTATTAGTTTTTTCTTCAATGTAGTTCTGCATAACAGATTTTCAAAGAACAAAAATCAAGCAATCAGCAAAGACAATGGAACTCATAGGAATAATCCAAATTAATTAATAAATAAAAAAACTTACCAGGACAGCAAGATTCTGAAAAGGCTGAATGTTGGCAAAGACAATATTTGCAGCCTGGAGAAAGAGACTGATTATAAAAACTTGCATCGGTATTTCAAGACAAGGACTTGGGAATTTTTTTCAGGATAATTGACAAAGCAAAAAAGAGACTACCTAGTGAACTGAAGGCCACAAGCAGATTTCTACTAAAAGAAGGCAGCAAGAAAAATGCATCTGATAAACTGAAGATTCCAGAAGATTGGACAAGATAACCAGAAGATTCCAACTAAAGAAAAGCTGATAAACCGAGGAACGATCAGATCCAGGAGACTTCTCAAAACAACCATCATACTCATATCAGATTGCATCATATCCTGCCTTCCAATCATTGGGCATTAATCTTATATGAGCTGTGCCTGTAATCTCAGCCCCACATGTTTGGCAAGCTGCAATGAGAGAAGGAATTCCAGCACTTCAAAGGATTAGGATATGAACTCATACAGTGGCCACAGAGTCTAGTTCTCAAAGCAAACTTCACTCTCGTGATCCGACTGCACCATTCAGCTCTACTGCCGGTTTTCTACCCATCAGGCATTCTCGTCCTAACTGCAACTATCATATGAACACTGCAACTTTGCAGGCACTACCAAAGATACCTTTTTGGCAAAAGCCACAATGCTGCAAAAAGTTCCAACCCCTAAAAGGAATGGAATGAGAACTTCAGTTCCTTGTCACTTCGATGAATGTCATGCACAGTCACAGCTTGCTAAATATCCAAGATTTAGCATCCTTTTTCTTTCCTTGATTCTTACTTTCTTCCCCTTTCTGAGAATTAAACAAAAGCAATGTCGGTGGGAGAAGATACTTCATGTAATAGGGAATAAATTCCTGATACAAAGCAATGTCAGTGCACAGCCGCACACCCTCCTAGGCGCAATGTTGCTGCATGGGTAAATGGCATGTTTATCCGGGAAGCATTCTTTCGAATTTCTGACAAGATCAAGCCAACTTCAACATTGGGTCGCTTTTTGTACACCCAAGAAATGACAGCAAGGTTTAAAACATTGTCCGAAACCACTACATATTGCATGATACATGATGGCATGGAATACGGATGATATGATACACCCAATTCACACCCAACAAGCATGTATCAGGCTGACTCAGCCGAATTGGACCACCTCATCACAATACACAGGCATAGAACCCAGTGGTTTAAACTTTAGGACAGCTGTGTGGGGCCCACCCTTGGTGTTTATCTGAGATGTATTTCATTCATCAGGTGTTCCCACCTATTATTGGCCGTTAGACTAAATTTTTAGGCCAAAACTGAACCCAGGTGGGCCAAAAAAGTGGAAACAATATGGGAGAATGCCCACCATAGAATAATATCCAACTGTGTTTTGGGCCCACCTTTGTGTCTATCTACCCTAGAACCCATTCATAAGGTGTGGCTGGTGAAGATTGAGGAATGCCCGAACATCAGGCTGATCCAAGACTTGGTAGGGTTACACCACTTGAATTTAGACGTTTAGGGAGAGTTTTACATTGTTTCCTTCGGTGTCTCCCACTAAAGTTTTGGATCACTTGGATTTTCGGGGTTTCATATCTTTATGGGCCACACATGACCACTGTTGAAATTGCACACATACATCAATGCGGATCCACAAATGGGTCGATGTGGTGGAATGTGCATGAGCTGCTGTTTATGAGGCCTTCGCATCTCTGCACTCGGGAGTTTGTAATTTTAACAATGGGTTGCTGATGCAGGACAGCCCTAAATATGATGCATGCTCATGATCACAATTATCCAACGGAAGTAAAAGTAATAATAATAATGAAATCTAGCATTAATCATCATAAATTAAGAAAACCAGAAAGAAAACATGCAATGGAATGGGCCATCATCACAACCATGGAGTATAGGATTCAATTAGTGCCTAGGTTGGATCCGGCGAGGGATGGAACCTCCCGATCTTGCATGGCGTTACCCAATCGATCAATGATGATCACTAGTCCGAAGAACCAAGAGGTTTCTCGGATTAGGGATTTGAGAATTTGGGGGTTTAGGGTTTGGATCGATTCTCAAGGTTTAGATCGTGGGGAATAGCAAAACAGAAATTTAAAAGGATAACAATAGGAGATAAAATACCTGGAAGAATTTGGAGGGGCACCAGAAGAAATCAGAAGAAGAAGATCAAGGAGAGAGAAGAAGCACCATGAGAGAGAGAGAGAAGAGAGAAGCCACCAAAGAGGTTTGTCTTTTCATTAATAATCAACTAATCACGTTATTAGGGCTTAACCCACTTAAATAAGCAAGAAGAAAACATGAAAGTACCAAAATACCCCTAAAACATCTCTAAATAAAAAAACAACTAAAAAAACAGTTCATACGTTGGTGGGGCGCCCCGTGACTAATTTGGCGGGGCCCCCCGGCTAAGACAGAAACTGTCCAGCAAGGAAAACTGAAAATTTGCTGAATTTCGGGCGCCCGGTGCCAAATTTGGCCGGGCGTCCGACCACCTTCAGAAAAGCCTTTTTCTATTCTTTCAGTCGGGTCTTCTTCCATCCTACACACGTGTCTTCTATATGCCAAATCACGTGCGTAGGGTCTTCAATGCTCCTCAATCATCGCCTAACCACAAGGATGGTACTTGTGGGTGGCACTTTCTTCGTTGGTACACTTGAAATGGTCTTGTGTCCTCATCAGTTGCCAATGTGAAATTTGCAAGAGAATTATTTTGTACCCTGACAGAGAATGACGTTTAATGCTAAAAATAAAACAAGTGGCATGCATTAACTTAAACTAAAGCAACCGAAGTTTGGAACTCACAGTTGCATGGTCACAATCCCAAAATCAAATTACTTGAACAATCCTAGCCTCTCATTCATGGATCACTGTTTGTTGAAATAGGATGTTAGACCACAGTGGTGACTCATACTTCTCAAATGTAACATGTACATACACCATCTGAGCCATCTAAATCATAGGACATGTTGGGATGGAGCATATCACTAAGATTACAATGACCAAGAAATCCTAACCATCTGATTTAGATGGAATAGGGAATAGATGGCCCATATCGGGAAAAACGCATCAATTGCGGTGACTGATACGGTATACCGAAGCTGAATTTTAAAACTTGGATGACAATCCTTGAATCTCCTTCAACAACTCCCTCTCAGGACAGCTCTACTCCAGAGATATGCATAGAGCTCACAGGCTGCCACCTCCCACCAATCCTACACATTGATGGTTGTCATAGCCCCTTGAAACTTGCCAAGAAAATTCTCTGCCCATCTTTAGGAGCAGCCCATCTCTAGGAGCAGGAGCCTTTGCTTTTATACCCAAAAGTGGCAATCAATAACATGCCTCGATTTTGATGAAATCTTAAAAAGTTGTCAATCCCAACACCATTCACACGGTCCTCCAGTGGTTTTTTCACATCTCTGGTCAGTTCAGTAACTATGACATTGAAAGTGACTTCAGATGTGTCCCTCTTCAGAAAGAAGTCCATATAAACCAAACCCAAGGATTCGAAGGCCCTGCTAATCCAAATTATGTCCATGGAATATCAGAACTTATCCATAGGCTCAAACAAGCACCTCAAGCATCTGTTCCGAAATTTAGTCTGCTCACTTCTTGAGGCTTGTTCTGTATAGAGCAAGCAAATCTTTCAATATTTGTCGAAAGAACTCTATATTTACAACTACTAAACATCTAATGTATGTTTGTGACATCATCTTTACGGAGGTAGTTGTCATATGCTTGATGATTAAGTTGAGAGACTTGCTAGAGATGTATTCATGTGAAGCTTGTAGGGCCACTACAAAATTTTCTTTTTGGGTTGAAGATTGATCACATTGCAGATTTCCCACCTCTCTCAAATCAAGCAAGCCATGGACTTTTATCCTAAGCTCAATCAAAGGCTTGATAGGAAAGGCATTAGCATGCCAGTTAAGGTTGGCTTAAGGCTTCTTTGTAATGAAGGCACTCTGTTGGTTACCTACACCTTCGGTCAAGAAGCCTCAAGCCAACCTTAACCGGAAACATGGAATGGCCATTGGAGTTGAGAGAATAAATATTTGGAATTTCGAAATTCCAATGTTTGGGAAACCAATGCATATGATGGAGAATAGTCAGCAAAAGTCATCTGAAGCTGATGGAAGAAAGTGGATCCATGATCCATCTGGAAAGTTCTCATTGAAAGCCTTTTCTAAAGCATCAATTTAGCACGAGCCCAAAAGTCTCACATGCTCAAGAGTTTGCCAGAAGTGGGTTGGTCATTGTCATGGTCATCATAGCCTTGTCCCAGCTATTTAGGGCCAGGTTTGTGATTGATTAGCAAAAATTCAATAACTGGAAGTGGGTTGGGCAGCAACAGAAAAGGGCAAGGAAAATACATTAGCATTGCAGTTTTACCTGAAAATTAATGGCCTTTTTGTAGGTATCTTTAGGCAACAGTGGATTCTGAGGGTACTTCTCCTCCAAATACTGTCCCATTAAAATCAAACTGTGAAGCATTAGAGGGATTATGCACATCTTATCTGGCGGAAACTACTCCCACCTATTCTATTGTCTAATAAGAGTGAAAGAACTTCACGGCATTACAAAAAACAACATAAAAGAAGAAGGAAATGGAGACCAGAATTCACTGACCAGTATGATAGCCAAAGAGTCGGCAATTACTTTGTCCTCATCGATCAGCACTGGAACGTAATTAAGAGGGTTGAGCTTTGAAAACTCTACAGTTCAATCACAGAAAATTTCTAAGATCCCAATCCTAGTAGAGATTCATATGATAGGAACCAAAAAGGGCCAGCGTCATAGTTAGTGATCCAAAACCCTCCCCATCTTGCGGTCAAGAAAAAAAAAAAAACAATCCATGCAAAAGAAAAGATGGAAGCAAAAATGTGGGTATGTGCTTGTATATAAACTAGCCTCACATGGTGCGTTATTCATCCCCACTCATATTTGCTTGCATGGAAGCATGAGCACAAACCTGTAGAGGAACTAACAGGGTCCACCAACGATTGTGTTGTTTGACTAGTATGCATATACCATGCAATGTGTGCCATGTAGAAGGTCCGAAAGGCATATGAGCTCATAAATGAATACATAGAGATGCACATTCAGGCATAAATTCATAGGAATCGGTATTTAAGTATGTAAATAACATAAATAAACACTAACAGAAACATTCTTTGGGCAAGTCAGCCATGATCAAATCAATGGCATTTTCATCCTTAAAAAAATGAAGCCATTTTCACCACATTGAAGCATCATTTGGTATTGTAACCAAATAGACGTGCATACATGCTCGTATGCCATGTCACTTAGAGCATAGCACCATAGCTAGGCATGTCATGCGAATGCCATGACCCATTAGTACAGAAGTAACTGTAATACCAACTTCAAAGCGTCTGAGTAACATGCATAGATGCATATTAATGTGCATTTGTGCATGTCGGGATGGCAATTTCCAATAAACCCAGCGCCGAAAATAAAGATTTGTTGTAGCATGCAAAGCCTCAGCTTGTGTGTGTATGTGTGCATGCGCACATGCACATTTATACATGTGTGTTGTATGACAATGTCAGCCGGGTGTGACATGCATACATCATGAGTATGTCTGTTGTATTGGAAAGTGAAGTGTCCCCTGCGCAACTATAATACCCATTTTGAATTGTCGGAATAACATAACTTGAACTATATGCATCCAAGTTATTAAAAAAAAAACTTGTAAGTACTTATAAAAAGTAAATGCATGCAGGCTATGGTCTCCTTACCTGGACTGAACTGCTCTCCTTTCACCAGGTTCACTGCCTTGTACTCATAATCCAACCCTTTCACATCCCCAAAACACAGTTTTCCGCAATCAGTTCCAACAATAACCATACAACCCATGACAAGTTATATAATCCTCTGCCCATGGATATGTATAGTGCCCTCGGGCCCTGAGTTCCTATGAATCAAAGCCGAAATTAGGTGATCCAGACTGATGGTCTTTTAGCGTTAGGCCCCACCATGGATGGACCCGGTCCAAAAATTTATCTTATAAGACCACCCTGACCCTTTTTCATCGGTGGCCTGAAAATAGACACTTAAGAAGGAGAAAATAGTCCAAAATCAGTGGCAAAAAAGAGCCAAAAGATTGGACAGGTAGGATCTTCCAATCTGGGAGATTTTTCAGCCATGACCCACCATCAGATCAACAGTTTGGATCACTGAACTACAGGATCTGCTCGTAGGAAGATTCTATACATGTCCTCAGGGGTAGGATCATATGATACACCTCATAAGTGTATTAGGATTTATTTTAGGTACAGTATTTTCAAAGGAGGAATTATTGATCGACGATACAAGGCTTTCAACAGTATACTTGGGTTTTTCAGTTCTGGCATGTGGGGTCCACTATCAACAATCCAGACCATTGATCTGTCTCATCACACCTAGGATGTACCAGACCTCAACCAAAAAAAAAAAAAAAATCCCAAAACAGAGGATCCAAGTTACCAACTTTAGGCTCCTTTTCAGTTGAATGTACCGCCATCATCTCTCTCTCTCTCTCTCTCTCTCTCTCCGATATATGTAGAACGATTAGGATTATTCTTCCCACGAAATCTTCAGGGGCATAGTCCATCCACTTTGGGGGCCCCACAGACTAATCTGCATCGTTGAACAATGGGGCCCACTTGTCAGAAATGAAAACTGTGTCATTGGGATTGTTCGACCACGGCCCCCATTTTTCAGTGAACATCGACAGTACACTGAATTACTCTTTTCAACCGTCTATTTGTAGGCCATAAACAGTTAAGCTTGGGATTGTTCTACCGAAGACATTTTCAGTGGAATAGTCCATCCATGGCCAGGCCCAGCAGATCAACAGTCTGGATCACTGAGCCATGGACCCCACATGTCAGAAATGAAAACCCGAGTACAAGCCTCAAAGCCTCTGGTCGCGGATCATATATCAACATATAATTCCTCTTTTAAAAGCTGGAAGTACGCACACCGCGCGCGCGCGCGCGCGCACACACAGACACACAAAAAGGTAATTTGCAAGAATCACGATTTACAGAAAACACGATTCTGATTTCCGCGATTTTCAGAAGCGAAGGGGGAATTAAAAGAAGAAAAGAAAAACTAACCTTTCAAATTCAAAGCAATCCGTACGCGCCACGCGCACGAGCTCCGGAAGTATGAATAAAGCTGCAGCTTCGAGCCACTGGAAATCGCCTGAAATTTCAAAAAAAATCCGTGGAAATTGAGAGAGAGAGAGAGAGAGAGAGAGAGAGAGAGAGAGAGAGAGAATCCTTGGAGATTGAGAAAAGGTAGGAGTAGTTGAAGAGAATCGGCGTTTCGAAGATCGAAAAGAGGAGGAGAGAAGTATACTTTGGAAACAAATGCCATTGGGATTTCAGAATGCAGCTGAAGCGCTTTCTCGTTTGTTTCTTCGAGAGCCGGTTCATGTATAAACCATTGAGTCAGGATCCTCTGTTGGCTTCCAGGTGGAGCGAATTAGCTGTTACCCCCGGTAACACCTTAGTGGGTGTTACCCCTACTGTGTGGGGCCTACCTTGATATATTTTTTGTACCGTCCATCTGTTGTTACGCCTAATTCTAGGACGAGATTCAAAATTATAAGAAGATCCAAATCTCAGGTAGACCATACCAATAGAAAGAGTGATGAATAATCATTAAAAGCATTTCACGGGCCACAAAATTTTTAGATCAAGCTGATCTTTAAATTACCCTTCATCCAGACCTTCTTAACATTATGAAGAGCTTGGATTTCAAATAAACATTACCGAAACCTTACGTTAGGCTCTTTGGAATTTTAATGGTGGGCACTCAATCAGCATTGTTTCTAGTGATATGGTCCACTTGAGATTTGGATTTGCAAAATTTTTTAAAGCACATCTTAAAATGAATTGGAGAACCAGGTGGACATATAAAATACTATCCATGTTGTTAACGCAAAACATTGACTAACAGATGTTAGTCAGAGATCAACTTTGATTCTTCGTCGTCTGACCTCCAATCGGAGATGAATGGTGTAGATTGGGGAACCTGCTATCACCAAGAAAGGTTAGGACCACCGCCGGTTGGCCCGGCTTATGGCCCTCCGATGGCAAAGTCAGTACGGGTACTGTGATAGTAAGATGAAGTGTCAAATGTAGGCTTAGAGATTGTGTACCTTTATCATCTGTGAGGTCATCTATTTATGCAGATCCGGGTGATCCAATCTGTTACGCAAGCTGTTAAGATTAGTACTGATTTCAGGGGATAAGGCACTTATCCTGTTAATCCTTAGATAAGGGGATAGCCTAACTACTTTACACGTCTAACTGATTACGTCTCTTGATGGAGATCCCTTGAGACACGGAGCCGTAGACGGAGATAAGCCCAAAATCGGCCTATACGTGCTGCTGGTACTATAGGTTAAGGGATGTCATCGCTGATCATCAGTAGTTAAAGCTGCTCGCACGTCGGAGATGCTCGCGAGACAAGCTGCTCGCATTATAGGCTGCTCACATACCAGAGACCAGAGATCAGAGAGCAGAGACCAGGCTGCTCGCATGACCAGAGATCAGAGACCAGGGCTTCTCGCATGACCAGAGACAAGAGACCAGAGACCAGGGCTGCTCGCATGACCAGAGACCAGAGACCAGAGCTGCTCGCATGACCAGAGACCAGAGACCAGAGACCAGGGCTGCTCGCATGTTCGGGAGCTGCTCACATGTCGGGAGTGCTCATGACGAGAGTGGTCATATGTCGGGAGTGCTCATGACGAGAGTGGCCATATTCGGAGTGCTCATGACGAGAGTGGTCTTATGTCCAGAGTGCTCATGACGAGAGTGGTCTTATGTCCGGGAGTGCTCATGACGGAAGTTGCTCACGAGCCGAGCTGCTCGCATGTTGATCGGATGACATTACTCGGGGATCTGAGATGAACTATAAACGGAGGAGGCTCGCTATCGAACAATCTGATAATGATTTCTCTCAATCACTTTTTAATCACATCTTTCGACGACCAACTTTATTCTACAACAGATGCCCCCCAAGTCCTTAGTGTTGAGGAGCTACGAGAAAGACTTGTATGTATATGTAACCGCCTATTTTCGGAGGAGAAGTTGTACATGATTGAGTATGCATTTATAAGTGCCAGCTTTCTGCATAGAGATAGGCTGGCCTATCAATTGAGTCTTTGGCCCTGCGGTGAGTAGGTGACTTAGTCACTTCATGCTATAATGTTTTACTCAACTCATGAAAATGAGTTGGGCTCAATCTGGGAGGTCTTGGCAACCATGTCCGCATAGAGATAGACTGATCTATCAATTGAGGCTTTGATTCAATCTGGGAGGTCTTGGCGACCATGTCCGCATAGAGATAGACCGATCTATCGATTGAGGCTTTAATTCTACCAAGGGCAAAAGATTGGCCAAGAGAATGTATGTATTCCCTTCGGGGCTATTCGGGTTCAAAAAATGGAGTAGCGACCAAGTTATAGATTCCATAGCTGAACAGCTGGAATGAGAGAGATCGTCTTTATTTTAGAATGGTCCAATATTCACATGCTTTATGAAAAATATCAGAGTAAATGTTCCATGTACCAAGGGTGACGTAGGGGTCTTCCTCGCATGTCTTCTAGATAATATGTACCTGGTCGAGGCAATCTCGATGACTCGATACGGGCCTTCCCAGTTAAGATGTAATGACCGAGTGGCTCTTCCGATGTTTTGCCTGAGCACCAAGTTGTCGAGCTAAAAAACTCTGAATTTGACCTTTGAATTATGACAACGGGCTATACGTTGTTGATAAGCCACTACTCGAAGACAAGATATGTTCATTTTCTCTTCTAGGAGATCGAGGTGAAGTAATTGACTGCCACTTCCTTTTCCCATAGGTAGTGGTCTGATTATATCGATTCTCCATTGAGCGAAAGGCCAAGGACGGTCCATTTACTCAGACGGTAAATGAGGGAATGGAGAATATCGCTGATATTTGTCACATTTCTTTGAGAATTCGATAGCATCCGCCTTCATAGTGGGGCAATAGTATCATTGTCTCATTGCTTTGTTTGCTAGAGACCGTCCTTTGGGATGATTACCGCATGCCCGCTGGTGTATTTCATCTAGAACACAGTATGCTTCTTTTGGATGGAGACACTTTAAATACAGTAAAGTAAAACTTTTACGTAATAATTTTTCATTTTGTAAGATGTACCTGGCAGCACGATAGCGGATTGTCGGGCTGATTTTTATCATCTGGGAGTCATCCGCTTTGGAGTAAAGGATGATGGGGTCCATCCAATAGGAAGATAAAAGTAATGTGCGAGCTGCTCTGGAGCAACTTGATCGACACTCGAGGTAGATAGATGCTCAATAAGAACAGCTTGCGTCAGATCGGACTCAGGTGCAGAAGATAATTTTGCCAAAGAACCTGCGAGCTTGTTCTCCTCTCGAGGAATATGACTTATTTTATATTTGTTCAATTTGAGCGAGCATGATGAGTACCTGAGATTTGTACGAAGCCATCCGCTCCTCCTTTGCCTCGAATTCATTGAGCACTTGATATACAACGAGCTGAGAGTCGTTGTGAATGAGTAGGTTCCTTATTACGTGTATATTTGCTAATTTGAGGCCGACAATTAAAGCTTCATATTCTGTTTCGTTGAGGCACGAAAGCTTTAACGCTACAACGATGGATCCTTTGAGGGAAATGGATTCCTTTAGCATCTTCGTGAGAGAGAGAGAGATTGGATGATGGCTCCAAACTTAACGTGCTGGATGATTTTTCCACCCAATAAATATGCTAAGGCTTCTGGCATGCCTTTCGAGTATATGCTTTCTTGAAGCTTGGGAATCTCCTCCACAAGCTGGACCACTTGCAATGGATGGAGTGGATGACTGCTAGCTGGATGATGAAGATCAGCTGGGCGGCGTTGATGGTTGCTGGCCCCACACGTGATGTAATCTTGATTCAGAACGAGCCCAGTTTGCTGAATCGTCCATGGCTGGATGGTGATGAAAATGATGATGGAAGAGTTGGACAGTTGGCCCGATGATGGTGGTACAAGTACCGGAGAACTGCAGCCATTGATTTGTTGGGGACCGTTGGACTGGACAGATGGATTGCTGGCTGCACTTGGAGATGTTGATTTGGACCGTCTTCCATTAATGGACGTACATGATGTCCAACTACTGCAAGTCGTGTGAGAGCATGCTAGAATCGAACAGTCAAAAGGGTGGAATGCTTTGAAGAAGGTGAAAGAATGGTCGAAGATCGTTGCAGGACTGCTGGTTCATTAGATCTTTGATCCACCATTGCTATATGTTGTACGACCTGGATTGACTCTAGAGGTTTCGCTGATATGAAGAATTGAAGGAATCGAAATTGATTCCGTGCCTTACGCGATTTGTGATCCTCACAGTCGTTTTCCTGATCGGCGGATGCCATGAGAGAGGCCGAGATGAAATTGTGATGTGTGAGGACCACGCCCTTGTTGATGCCGGTCATGCCGGAGGAGTAGAGGAGTGCGGCAGTGTCGGACTGTCCGACGGGCACTGGCAGGAATTCAGATAACGGCCCTGAGATGAGATCTTCGAAGTAGGTGATCTTATTATTGGGGATGATCGGAGGGGTGTAAAGAGGGTTGACGGTCTCGATGCGTTCGAAGACGTCAGAGAGATCAGCGATGGTGATGCTATGCACATGAGATGGACGGTTGGGAAGAAGACGTGGTCCACACGAAGATGTGTTGCTTGTTTGGAGGAGCTGTTGAAGGTGGAATCCACTTTGATGGACGTTGATTGCTGGAATTAGAGTAGTAGGGTCCTCAGTTGGACGGCTGATGATGGGCTGGAGATGCAGATATGTGCATAAGATTGTACAGTGGAATCTGATGGACGGTGATGATGAAAGAGGTCCCAAATTGCTGCTTGGCTTCAACTAATCACGTGAGATGGAAGCACACGTGTGAGGCTTGGTCGTTCACCAGCTTCTGGATGATGATTGCCCTGTTGAACTGTGGGGTCAATCTGCTAAAAGTTAGATGGTATTGATCTTTTTTTTTTTTTTTTTACGGTGAAGATGATGGACGTCCATCTGCATCGTTGGTTGATCAGGTGTCGATGATTGAAGATGGCCCACCTGTTGGGCGTTGATGATGTCCACCATTAGGTTGGATGTTTACACTTATGAAGGCTAGGTGACGTGGAATCAGGAACGTTGGATGAGGGGTTGTACACTTATGATGCCCTGGTCTTTGGAAGACGGGATGTACATGCAAGATGAAGGCCATCGATGATAGGTGCGACGTCCTCAACTGATGGACGACTGAGCGGCTTGGTGGAGACGTGGGCCCCTCCTGACGTTGGAGTGCTGGAGAGGAAGATGAGACTGGTGGAGATGTGGGCCCCTCCTGACATTGGAGTGCTGGAGAGGAAGATGAGACTGGTGGAGATGCACGTGTGAAATGATCCACCAACTCTTGGTTGAGCATGTGTGGTAGATGATGCTAACCATTGATTAGGTAAAAGGGAGAAGATGACTGAACGACGAAGGAAGAAATAGGCGAGAACAATTTAGTCGTTCCCACAGACGGCGCCAATCTGTTAACGCCAAAAATTGACTAACAGATGTTGGTCAGAGACCAACTTTGATTCTTCGTCGTCTGACCTCCAATCGGAGATGAATGGTGTAGATTGGGGAACCTGCAATCACCAAGAAAGGTTAGGACCACCGCCGGTTGGCCCGACTTATGGCCCTCCGATGGCAAAGTCAGTACGGGTACTGTGATAGTAAGATGAAGTGTCAAATGTAGGCTTAGAGATTGTGTACCTTTATCATCTGTGAGGTCATCTATTTATGCAGATCCGGGTGATCCAATCTGTTACGCAAGCTATTAAGATTAGTACTGATTTCAGGGGATAAGGCACTTATCCTGTTAATCCTTATATAAGGGGATAGCCTAACCACTTTACACGTCTAACTGATTACGTCTCTTGATGGAGATCCCTTGAGACACGGAGCCGTAGATGGAGATAAGCCCAAAATCGGCCTATACGTGCTGCTGGTACTATAGGTTAAGGGATGTCATCGCTGATCATCAGTAGTTAAAGCTGCTCGCACGTCGGAGATGCTCGCGAGACAAGCTGCTCGCATTATAGGCTGCTCACATACCAGAGACCAGAGATCAGAGAGCAGAGACCAGGGCTGCTCGCATGACCAGAGATCAGAGACCAGGGCTGCTCGCATGACCAGAGACAAGAGACCAAAGACCAGGGCTGCTCGTATGACCAGAGACCAGAGACCAGGGCTGCTCGCATGTTCGGGAGCTGCTCACATGTCGGGAGTGCTCATGACGAGAGTGGTCATATGTCGGGAGTGCTCATGACGAGAGTGGCCATATTCGGGAGTGCTCATGACGAGAGTGGTCTTATGTCCGGAGTGCTCATGACGAGAGTGGTCTTATGTCCGGGAGTGCTCATGACGGAAGTTGCTCACGAGCCGAGCTGCTCGCATGTTGATTGGATGGCATTACTCAGGGATCTGAGATGAACTATAAACGGAGGAGGCTCGCTATCGAACAATCTGATAATGACTTCTCTCAATCACTTTCTGATCACATCTTTCGACGACCAACTTTATTCTACAACACATGTGGGCCACACGATGGGGTAACACCCACTTAGCTGTTCCCCGGGATAAACATGTTTGGAGCCCTTTCATTGGTCCACATCATCACATAGGTCTGCAACTCGAGAGCAAATTAGGTGTTACCCCGGAACAGCTTAGTGGGTGTTAACCCACCGTATGGCCCACGTGAATGATATTTTGTATATCCACTCTGGTCATCCATTTCTACTACCCATTTTAGAATGCAGTTCCAAACATTATGCAGATATAAATCTCAAGTAGGGACCATACCACTGGAAATAGTGTAATTGAGTGCTCCATTACTAAAAATTCTAAAGAGCCCATCGTAAGGTTTTGGTAATGTTTATTTGCAATCCAAGCTCTTGATAATGTTAATAAGGTCTTGATGAAAGTAAAATATAAAGATCAGATTGATCCAAAACTTTTGTAGCCCATAAAACGTTTTTAATGATTATTCATCACTGTTTCTAGTGCTATAGTCCACCTTAGATTTGGATCTTATTTAGGTTTTGGATCACATCCTAAAATGATATGAAAAAACAGAATGACGGTGTCGATATATAAAAAAAAATACATCAAGATGGCCCCACACGATTAGTGTAACACCCACTAAGCTGTTCCCAAGGTAACACCTAATTCGCGCAAGTGCAACTCTGTAACATGAGAAATTTTCGATAGAAGTTGTCAATCAATTTGCACGTCATGAGAATGGTTAGAAAATGAAAAGAAATTATATTTATAAAAAACAAACACTTATAAATTTAAAAGAGAGAGAAATTCATAAATAGCAAGATCCTAAACTAAATTCTTCTTTGATCAAATGACTTTGATAGAAACGAAAAAATTATACTACAACCTAAGTAGGCTTAGCATATCAACATAAATAGACTGAATTGTACTACTCTTAAGCTAGAGCTTATTTAACAGTGGTCTAGACAACTACACTAATAGTTAAGCTAGGAGCTAAACTAGAATAAGCAATGTTGCACTATAGAAGTATATTGTATTTGATTGGGTGAGGGCTTAAAGCTCTTCAACCTTCCTCCTATTTGTAAAAAATTTTAGTAGTATTTGGGAAGGGATGCAAATTGGACACTAACCTAAGTTAGAAATGGACGGTCTTGTCAGGAGCTATGTGGGACCCACTGTGATGTGTACCTTTTATCCATGCCGTACATCCATTTTTACATATCATTTCATGGTACGAGCACAAAAGGAGGTAGGCTCAAGTGGACCACACCACAGGAAGCAGTGGGGAAAGAAAGCCCATTGTTGAAAACTTTTTAAGGGCCGCAAAAGTTTTGGAACAAGCTAATACTTATGTTTTCCCTCAATCTAAGTCTATCTAACCTTATGAACAGATTGGATGGCAGATAAACATCACAGTGGGCCCTAGGAAGTTTTTAACAACAAATTCACATTGCTTCTTC
>PVNU02002495.1:0-30891 GCA_003013855.2 Liriodendron chinense | reverse complement strand
TTCCTTCCATCCCAAACCTCCACATCCATTTTCCTAACAAAGCTGTTCATCTCATCTAACTTCCACCCCCACCCCCCCCCCCACCCCACCCCCCCCCCCCCCCCCACCCCCCCCCCCCCCCCCCCCCCCCCCCCCCCGACTTTCGATAAACAAACTTCGTCCCATTTCAAGAGATGGAATTAATGTTTTTCACCCAAACCCTCCCACAAAAAATCCCTCCTTCGTTTATCCAAACATTTATAATAGACTTGGGGCACTTAAAAAGAGACATGAAATAAACCAGGAGATTTGACAAGGATGCTTGAATCATAACCATTCTACCTCCATAGAAAACAACCTCGACTGCCACTTGGACATCTTCTGTCCCAACGCTCGATAACTTTATCCCACATATGTTTTGGCAGTTTCCCTATACATAACGGAAGACCCAATACGTTGTCAGAAAAGAGACTTGACGGCAACCGAAACATCCGCAAAGACCTTTAGCTTCATCCTCGGATATTCCTACCCCCAAAATCTCGCTTTTAGAAATATTAACTTTCAAGCCAGAAAACCACTTGAAAAGAAACTATGATTGAACAAATATTTTGCACGAAGAAGTCATCCACCTCACAAAACAAGAGAGTATCGTCCGCATACTGGATGTGCGATAATCTGAAAATCTGAATTGCCCACTCCCAAACCTCTAACCAAGCCAATCTAAAACACCTTTATCAATCATTTTGCTAAGAGCTTCCATTTCTAAATCCAAGAACGCGAAACGCCATTTAGACCCACACCCCAATCTCTCCCTACATTGATCCTAACTGCTTGAGAAAAGACACCTAAGGAAAAAAATGGCTATCAACATTACACTAAAATCTACAAATCAAATGGCTAGGATCATTTACTCATGTTATATCTATTATGTGGCCTTACTACTTAAATGGTTCCAATTCACTCATACAAGTGACCCAATATAAAAGCAAATCAATTGATGCTCTCCTAAAATGCATGTTATCAGGCCTCTATGCATAAACCATCTGGGAAAAATGAAGTAGTTTTTCTTTGCAATGCAAAGCATACTTAGATGAAGTATGCATATTCTTAATTCAATCATCGAGAACAAGAGAGATCAAGTCAGTGTAGCAACAAAAGATGGAGTAACCCATATAATTCAACAGTAATGATCAACTAAGCTCATGCATGTAGTAATGAACAACGCAAGACTACACTCTCCAATTCATCCCTTGCATATCAAACCCCATAATCGAAAAAAAATGATTACTCAATTGATCTAGTAACATCCAGAGAGTAAGGGTCCGTTTGGCATGCATGATAGAGATGTGTCAATAGCATTCTCCAGATAAGGTTATTTTATGATGTTTAAAGTTACTACGAAGGTTCTGGTAGCGACACTACTTAATACATATTGGCAAATTAATCTAGATGGTTTGGATTGTCTTATAACCTGTTGTATAATTTTTTAAGTGCATGTACATCGACCATCATGCTCCACCATCCATCATATTCCCTTACCTCATAAAATCAGAACTCACAAAATGAGACCAAAAACAATTTTTTAAGTGCATGTGCCTATCTCCAATGTGGGGAAATGAATTTATGTACATTAGATCCACACGTCTTCTACGCCTCATCCCAATTAACTGGTGTCGAGAACATGAATCCTGCTCCCACCATTCCACTCTATTAAGGGCCCATAGCTTCAATTAGGACCATAGGTCATGTCTTTTCTTGCTAACTCCACCCCACATCTATTTGGGCCCCTCTCCTAGCCCTTTTAGAGCCTTCAACTTGTACCAACTCACCCCTTCTAGCTAGTGCAGCTTCTTGGTCTCTGTTCATGGTGTGCCGTAGCAACCAGTACATAAAGGTAACGGTTGGCAACCATTACACATTACGGGTCAGCCTTTACGGAAAAGAATGACACGTTAAAGGCCGTTACGGGCTCCATAATGGCCTGTTACGCCCCCTGTAAAGGCCATAACAGCCCCATAACAGTCCCTGATGGGGCCGAAACAGGTTTTTTTTTTTAAGTTTTTTTTCAATTAAAAAAAAAAAGAGAGAATGTAACGGCCGTTACGGGGGTCGTAACGACCATTACAACCCGTATCCATAAAGGTAAACGGTGCGGCCGTTATGGCCACCGTTACTGTTACGGATACCTTGTCTCTGTTGCACATGACCGAACCATCTAAGTCTCCTTTCCCTCATCTTATCCCTTATTAGTGCTACTCCTAAGTTTCCCTCGAATGCATTCATTTCTAATTTTATACTTCCTCATCTTGCAACTCATCCATCTCAACATCCTCGTTTTCAGCTACGCTCTTCTAATGAACATTCATCAACTCTTTAACTGCAATCAACCTATGTGATAGTCTATTACATTGCACCTGTGGGAGTTTCATGCTCTCATTACCGGTCCCAAGCCCCGATAAAGGAGGGTTGCATCAGGTTGGCAGCCAGCATCAGATTATTCCCTAAGTTCATCATAAACAGTTAAAATCATACCTACACAAATTATTGTGGTGAGACCCACTTTAGTTTGGGAATGTGATTTGTTTTAGCGTCCCCTTCATCCTGGTAGGAAGTACCAAATGAACAGATTGGATGGCACATAAACACCACGACGGGCCCCCAACATAAAACTAATGGGCAAGCATGATCATGTTCGACTATTCCCTATGGTGTGGGCACCTAAGTTTCAGATGAGCCTGATTTTTGGGCTCCAGGACTAACATGAGGCAGCACACGAGATGGACCGGTGTGGATCTCATGCATGTTATTCCCTTCACTGGTACACGAGGCACCCTAAAATGGACCTTGTCAAAATAGCTGGATTGTGCCTTTTTATTTGGAACACAACTGTTCATAGTGCAAGAATTAACAAGGGAGAACAATGGTGCTAAATAGAGCCTATTTTGGTACTTATGCTATGGGAATAGCATAGTAAAGCCACCGAACACAAACTATGCAAAACCATATTTTATGTTAACAAAGTTACTAGGCGTTCCAAATGGAGTCTAAAAGAATAAAAAATTCAAGCACCACTACTGAAACAATGATGGGATAAAGAAGTTACACATGTATTCCAGTAAAGTCTTGAAGAAGCTTGAATACATCACACATGAATCACTAAAAAAAAAATACAAAAACATATACTAAAATGATCCTTCCTTCAAAATAGCATAATTAAAATCAAAGCAACCGTAAAGGATTGATGCAAACAACTATAGAACCCATTTGCCTTGCCATTATTGACCAAAAAAAAAAAAAAGGCTGCTGCTTCAAAGAAACTAACGACCCATCTACTCCCATCAAGACTTGTTACAGTCAATGTTCGAGTTGTCGGTATCGCTACAAGTTTCGCTGGGCAGAGATAAAGAAACAATATCATTATCGACAATAATATCGCCAATAGCCGGAAATGCGGGAAAAATAGGGGGAAACGGAGGAATTTTTCAATGAAACTTTAGGAGATGGTTAAATACACATATTTATATATTTAGGAATAAAAAAATTACAAAAAGAATGCATACATAATAAATTTTCATTTAATGGAGCCTAAAAACATGTGCTACCATAAGATGGTGTGGTCCACCTGAGATTTGAATATGCTTCATTTTTTAGTCCATGCCATAAAATGATCTAGCAAAATGGATAGAAAGAGACAGCATAGATATACAACGCATACATTGAGGTGGCCCCCATGGTCAAGATCCCAGTGTGAATTACCTGTAGCATTACCTGGATCCAGGCATGAATTACCTGTAGCATTAAAGGACGACTTGCCTACGATCCCGGGACTAGCAATGTGGGTGGGACACTGACCTTAGGGCCCACCTTGATGTATGCCTTGTATATCCATTCCGTCCATCTATTTAACCAACTTATTTTAGGGCATTATCTTAAAAATGAAGCAAATACAAAATTTAGGTGGACCACAACATAGGAAACAGTGGTCATTGAATGGCCACCATTAAAACCATCATAGGGTCCAATAATGTTTATCGACCATCCAACCTATTGATAAGGACACAAAACTAGATGAAAGGAAAAAAATATATATATCAGACTGATCCAAAACTTCTGTGGCCCACAAAAGGCTTGTAATGGTCAATAATCATTGTTTTGTGTAGTGTGGTCCACCTGAAATTTGTACCTACTTTATTTTTTAGACCATGCCCTAAAATAAGCGGGCAAAATACACGGATGGCGTGGATATACCATGCATACATTGAGGTGGGCCCTGCGGTCACAGTCCCACTGACATCATTGGCTCCTGAGTAGCAGCCGAAGTCACGCTCGTGGCATCCGGACGTGTGGAGGATGCAGATTGCCTAGCAATGAACTTTTTGATGGAGCCCACCATCATGTTTGTGAGAAATCCACCCTGTCCATCTGTTTTCCAGATCATTTTAGGACATGGCCCCAAAAATGAGGCAAATCCAAAACTCAAGTAGGCCCGACGACAGGAAACAGTGAGAATTCAACGTCCACCGTTGAAACATTCATGGGGCTATACAAGTTTTGGATCTAGGCCATCAGGCTAATATTTTTATTTTTAATTCATCCCCCATAGGGAATGCCCTTATGAACCGTATTTATGGCATATAAACATAATGATGTGGGGGCCAGGGTGGTTTTCACAGTAGGCATTTCCCTACCCACTTTTTTCCTATCGTGCGGCCCACTTGAGTTTTGGATCTGCTTCATTTTTTTGCCTAAGTCCTAACATGATCTGGAAAAACAAGTGGATGGGGTGGATTCTGACAAACATCATGGTGGCCCCACAGGCCCCACCTACTTTCTGTCGCAGGAAGTTCCTGCAAAAGACTTTCGGGTTTCGTCCCTCGCCAACATCATGGGTGGGATGGCACTTGGCTGTGGGCCCCACCACAATGTATGTGTTGTATATCTATGCCGTCCATCCATTTTGTCATCTCATTTTAGGGCATCGACCCAAAAATTAAGCAGATCCAACTCTCTGAGGTATGATTACCAAACCACAAGAAACAGTGGTCAGTGACCGTTAACAAATTTTTGTAGGCGACAAGCTTTGGATCAAGCTGAAATTTGTGTTTTCCCATCATCCAGGTCAGCATGACCTTATCAACAGCTTGGATGGAAATAAACATTACGGTGGGCCCTAGGAGGTTTTAATGGTGCATGTTTAATGACCAATATACCTTGTGGAGTGGTCCGCCTGAGATCTATATGCTTCATTTTTTACCTACGCCCTAAATGACATGGCAAAGCGAATGGATGGCATAGATATACAACGCATATATGAGGTGGCCCACAGAGTCGTCGCATCTCGCAGCTTAAGTTGCATCTGTGCATCTGTATTGAAAAAGGGGAATCTGATTTTTTTAAAACCCTTCATAAAACAAAAGGAAACAGAACTGCCTTTCCTCTTTCAACCCTAAAATCTCGTTCAGAACTATCTTCAACACCATTCTTTCCGGAAAAAGCAGGCAACGAGGAATTTTTTACGAAAAATCCCAGCAAGATAAAGAGAACCTTGTCAAAATCCTTCGTCAATCTCCAATCCAACTACAGGGAAGGGAAAAAAAAAAGTATTTTCTATTTTATATTTTATATTTTTTGCATTTTTCAGTATTTAAGCTGATATCTGCTTGATTTTGTGGCCGATAGTCACCAAAAATGTCGATAATGTCGTCTAAAATCGAAAAAAATTGGCAATATCCAGTAGAGATTCGAAATTAGTGGGTTTCGGTGTCGTTGGCGATATTATCAATATCTTGCCAACAATTTGAACACTGGTTACAGTATGATAAAATCTCCAAGAAACAATCAGAAATACAAACATAACAATTCCTTTTAGTCCACATACGTCTTTAAGAAAAAGATCGGCAATCAAACTTGTTAATAATCAACTTTCTTTTCATTTTCTTTTCTGATGGGTAACCAAACTTTATTGAAAAACTATCCAGCAGAGATAATACAACAAATGGACCATAGCAAACTAAGGCCACAAGAAGACAGCCCCACCTTTAATCTCCGAAAGGGGAGAGGAGAAAACTACCCAAAAACAGCAAAACATCACCTGAAGCTTTCCATGATGATGTCCACCCGAAACTTGTTAGTGATCAACAATTGGAAACACAAAATATCAAACCTTTTCCAACCAAATCCAAAAAATAAATAAAATAATAAGAAACCTCATAAAGCAATGACAGAAAACATATTCAGACCAAATTCCAGATGCAAGGAATAAAACAAATTTGAAACCAATTCTCTACAGAAACAGACAACTGTCCATTTATGCAAAACTAAATTCCAATCAAGAAACAACAACCAATGATAGAAAATGCAAAAAAGGGCTAAAAGCATAATCTGGGGAAAGGAAAAGTGAAAAGCTAAGCTTAAATATAACAAAATAAATGAATAACAGAAGTCCCTACAAAAATCAAATTAGTCCCTAACCAAAATCACCCAAACAAAGCCGAAAATTGAAAGACAAGAAAAAAAAAAATTCAAAGAAGGAGACAAGATCACTAATAGCTCCATAACACAGTTACTTCAATCTCATAAGAACCAACTCAAATAAAAAAGCAAAATAAATGATGTTGATGATGAAAGACGATATAAAAATTTTGTTTTTTTTTTAAAGATACAAAAATGTTGCTGACTCTTTTTTTTCTGAAAGGTGATAAGAAGCAAAGAGAAACAACATTACAGAAAAGGCGAGGGACAAAAAACTGAAAATCCTCCCGCCACTCCTGAAAGCCCATTGGCCACCTTGTTTGTGTCCTCCGGACAAATGGAGCAAGATGCTCACAAATGGGCCACTATGAATTTAATCTACCTAATACACCCGGAGAGCCTCGAGGGCCCTAGCACATCATCATCCCAATCCACTGAGCATCCCCACTGAATTGTGCAACCCTTCTCTTAATGTAGAAATATTGCCCCAATCGACCCATCTCCCGACAAGCACCAAAGAATGCCCCCATTACCTCCCTGTTATTGTCTTTCAGAACTATAAAAGATACAACCAAGGTAGAAACCATACAGCACCTCCAACAAATATCGTCTCCACCAACCTCTGCTAATGCGGAATTGGATATGGGCCATTCCAGGGAATTGGGCAATTTTGACCAGAGATTGGGCTCAGAATCAACCAAATTTGCAAAATGTTGATGATGCAACGAGATTGAAAGATATGGAACTAATGTAGATTAAACTCAAGGCACATCGCAGATTATGCTCCCATTCTCTTCCAGTGCCACAAGATGGTTTAACACTCGATATAATGAACCTTGGAAATTAACTCCAGAAGTCTGTTAATTTATTTAACTGCAAAGATTGAAGCAATTAATCGTGTAGGGATAGAAGATCGAAGATAAGCCCCACAATGTGGCCAGTTGAAAATTCAATCAGAAGAGACCATCTGATTGGACTATGGGGCCCACAGATAGCCCAAAAAGCTAACTAAGGTCTGCATAGCCTACAAACCAGAGGTCAAATGTCCTTAAGTATCACTTGTATGTCTATACAAACCATGTGGATGACGTATATAGTTGCATGAAGCATGAAGCATGAAGCATGAAGTAAAATGGCAACAGATTCAGGTGCCAGAGTGAGGGAGTGTCTGGCTCATAAAGTTAGCAATGTATAAAGCTAGGAATCCGTTAATTCTCAAAAATAAAATAAAAAATCCATGCAACCTAGGAAGTGGGAGAGGGTGAGGGAGTGCGAGCCCAAATAACGACTTGAAGAGGGAAGGGCACCTAGTTAGAAGGATTTGCAACTAAGATGTAAAAACGATGGTTGATATAGAAGTCTCATTAGAGAGATTCAGGTTGCTGGAAGTAGGCTTGATACACAACTGTACAACAGTTGGCATTTCAAGAATTTTATTAGGCATTTTTTGGTTCGATCTCTATCATGCGTTGCTCCATCTTGTATACTGTGTAACTTCTTCCAATTGCAGCATATGCATGTGGATATTAGTTACGTCCAATTGCAGCATATGCATGTGGATATTAGTTACGACTTTTTTTTTTTAAAGGATGATATTAGCTACGACTATTAGACTGTTTTGTGTATAAAAGGCAGTCCTTTTATTTGGCGTATCTCTATTGTGTGGAAAATTGGACTAATTCATCTCATTTGGTACCGATGCATCTTTACTCCTAAAAATTCAGTTATCTTTAACTTTGCTGCATCAGTTGATCTCAATGAAAATAAAACACTCAGAAATTTAGAGAATGAACAAATAATTTATGCAATGAGATGAGGACATTTAGAGCTCCATAATGATGGGGTTTTTTCCTCAGGAGCTGAGGAGAGATTGTGCAGAATTAGGGTCCAGCAACCGGTCGCACATGCACTAGCGACCGGTCGAATTATGGCCCTGGAGGGGCTCTGCACGCTGGACTGTTTGTGGTCAGTAGCTGGATGATACGGTATTCCACCACGTGTCTACGGAGACCTCAGCCGCTAGCCTATGGCAGAAATTAGAAGGTTTGTATGAGAGGAAGATAGCCAGCAATAAAATCTTTCTGATAAGAAGACTTGTAAATCTGAAGTTAAGGAAAACGGTTACATGGCTGAGCACATGAATGCCAACTGCAATACACAGTTTCCTATTTTGGCTCCAACTCTCATGCAATGCTATATAATAGCTTGTAATTCGAGATTAGGGTATCCTAATAGGTGTTCTACACGTTCAAGGTAAGAGAGAGAGAGAGAGAGAGAGAGAGAGAGAGCTCGTAGAGAAGAGATTTCTGCTTGTGACGCTTCATCACGCTGCAAACAGTATTCAGGCTCTTCTACATCCTTGGATCCGGTGAGATCTCTCAGTTTCTAATTCTTTTATTATTGTTATCCACCCTTGTGGTGAAGATTGATTGGATCCAAGCGGGTTGTGCTTGTGATCACTGTGTAATTGTGCTTACATAGTGGATTGGTTTATCTGGACGAGGTCCCGTGGTTTTTACCTCTATTAAAGGGCTTTTCACGTAAAAATTTCGTGTTCGTGTGGTTGGTTGCAAGGTGTCCCGTAGCGGTATCGGTGGGCGTAACGGTGCCCACCGTTTCTGATACGGATACGGGCTGTATTGGCCGATACGGCCCCATATCGGCCGATACGACCCCCCGTAACGGTCCAATTTTTTTTTTTTTTTCTTTGCCGAAAAAATTCTAAAAAAATATGGATTAATCCAGAAAATTCCAAACATCCCAAATATGCATTCATTTATAATTTTGAACATATTTATGGTGGTGAAGCGGTCTACTCTTTGGTGAAAAAGCTGTATCGGGCTATCTGATGAATTTATGAAGCTGATAACCTGGAATTAACTGCAAACTTATAAATTCAAATTTCTAACTGTCTATTATAAGTAACACATATTATCCAACCTTTTTAAACCAGAATTTTTTTTTGAAAAAAATGATTTTCCCTAATTTTTTAAAATTATCCGAAATTAAAAAAATACCAAAAAAAATAACAAACCATGTGCATAATCTGTAAAATGCACATGATTATATTCTATTATAAGTAACACATACTATCCAACCTTTAAACACATATTAGAAGATACACATATCGGTTGTATCGCGGAATGTATCGCACTTTTTGGGAAACATGGGGAAAACATTGGGAAATTGATTGAATTTTTCAATGAAACTTCAGGGATTGTTAAAATGGACCTCAATACACATATTTAAATCATAATATGTATAAAAAAAAAAAGTCCACATAATGGAGTTCCTTTGTAAAAGGATCCTAAGCTATGCGCTATCTGACTGAATTGATGCAACTATTGTTTAAATTGATTCCATAATATATACAAATGTAACAAGACCTAATGTAAACACAACCAATGCATTGACAAGTAAAACAAGCAAGAGAGTTGAGAAATATTCTAGTTTTGACTGAATGAGTATCATCCAAATGCAGTTTTGACTATTGAACTTCAACGCAATGCAAATTATCCTATATGACCTAGATCTATATGAGGATTCAATAAAATCTAGAAAATAGCTAACTGGACTCAATAAATTATGACCCCTACGCAAAGTCGGAATGCGGGTCGAGCTGGGGGTGCAGAGGGCGGCGCGCCCCTGCCCGGGATTCGGGGCGGAGCGCCCAAAAGCCCAACGGTTTTTTTTTTTTTAGGGAGGAGAAACTAGAAGAAAATCGAAAAAAAAAAAAGTCATTTTTTTCTACAAAATGGGGACTCGTGTGTGTAACCGATATAGTAAAATAGGCCGATCTGCAAACACTGGTTTTTAGCAAAAGAATAGATTAAAAAAGAAATGGGAAGAAAAGTGTGAAAAATAAAAAAAATTCAGATTTATATATAAAAAAAAAAATACCCGTTTCCGACCGTTACGGGGGGCGTAACGGCCGTTACGGTTACACCCCCGTAACGGCCGTTACGGGTCAAAGTTTTGGGGGGTACCCGTTTTGGACCCCGTATCGCGTAACGGCGTCAGCCGTTTCCGTTACGTATCGGCCGATACGTAACCGTTTTGGCACACCTGGTTGGTTGTTTGATTGTGTTTAACGCATTATCGTATCCCATAATTCACGTAGTTGGGTGCGAGATCCTGAGGTTTTGCGCAATGCACCCAACAAAAGTGGTATCAGAGCGTCAAGTGTGTAAACAGGCAGTGGATCGGTGTGAATTATGGAGGGTGGCTCATCAAGGATGATCAACCTCATAGGTCTAACTGACCCATCTGAAAGGCGAAGATGGAGGATCTTCTTTATTGTAAAGATCTATATGCTCCAATCTCAGGTGAATCGGCTAAGTCGAAGGATATGTCTGATGAAGATTGAAAGAAGTTGGACCAGAAGGCGATGGGGTTTATTAGACAGTAGCTGGATGATACGGTATTCCACCACGTGTCTATGGAGACATCAGCCGCTAGCCTATGTAGAAATTAGAAGGTTTGTAATGAGAGGAAGATAGCCAGCAATAAAATCTTTCTGATAAGAAGACTTGTAAATCTGAAGTTTAAGGAAAACGATTACATAGCTGAGCACATGAATGAAGTCAACAGTATTGTGAACCAGCTCTCCGCTATGAAGATGGTCCTGGACATTGAGCTACAGGTCTTACTAATGCTTAGCTCATTGCCTGATAGTTGGGAGACATTGGTTGTGTCTCTAAGTAACTCCACGCTAGACGAAAAGGTGTCCATGGAACAGCTAACCAGTTGTCTCTTCAATGAGGAGACAAGAAGGAAGTCTCAGGGGGTCGTCTCAGTACGAGCCCTAGTGATAAAGGAACGGGGGAAGAGGAAAGAACGGGAAGGGTGAAAAAACTCGAGATAAATCCAGAGGCAAGTCGAAGATAAGGAAAGATGTTGAATGTTGGAACTGGGGCAAGAAGGGCCACTACCGAAACGAATGCCACATTGAAAAGGACAAGAAAGGAAAAGGAAGGAGAAGAAAGAAGAATCAGATTCTACTGTGATCGCCTCCGATGACAACGTTGTGGTTTATACTCTCTACAGATCACATTGTTTGTTTCACCGCTACGAGTCAGGACACCGATTGGGTGATAGACTCGGGAACGTCGTATCACGCTACTCCACGCAAGGAGTTCTCCACAAGTTGCAAGTCAGGAGACTTTGGCACCGTGAAAATGGGAAACTCTGGAATATCCAAAATCGTGGGGGTTGGTGATATTTGTATAAAGACCGATGTGAGCTGCACATTGGTGCTGAAGGATGTGAGGCATATTCCTGACCTTCACCTCAACTTGATGTCGACAGAAAGGTTGGATGATAATGGCTATGAACGCCGGTTTATTGGTGGGCACTGGAAGCTCATCAAGGGTTCGTTGATCGTAGCTAGAGGGAAGAAGTGTTGCACCCTGTACAAGACAATTGTTAGCGTATGAAAGGGTGAGTTGAACACAACAGAAGATTCAGTGATGGACATGTGGCATAGGCAGCTTGGCCATATGAGCGAGAAAGAGCTTCAGTTACTAGCGAAGAAGCGGCTCGTTCCAGATATGACAGGTATACCTCTCAAAACCTGTATTGATTGTCTATCTGGGAAAGCCATAGAGTTTCATTTGTTTAAAATTGCTTCTCATGTTAATAAAGTTCATCCATTAGATTTGGTTTATTCTGATGTATGTGGTCCAATGAGGACAAAATCCTTGGGTGAGGCTTGTTTTTGTTACATTCATAGATGGTGCATCTAAGAGGGTTTGGGTTTATGCATTGAAAACCAAAGACGAGATCTTTGGTGTGTTTAAGTGTTGCATGCTATGGTCGAGAGAGAGGAACAGGTAGGACCATTGAAGTGCATCTGCACTGACATGGAGGCTAATACATAAGGGCATTCCATGAATATTGTAAGACCCTAGGTATACATCATGAACAAACGGTGCCCAAGACCCCAACATAATGATGTAGCAGAGCGAATGAATCGCACCATTGTGGAGAAAATCATATGCATGTTATCACATGCTAAGTTGCCCAAGATGTTCTGGGAGAAGCAATACACACAGTGGTGTATTTGATAGACAGGTCTCCATCAGCCCCGTTGAATGGAGAAGTACCTGAGAAGGTGTGGACTGGACACGATGTATCGTACAGTCATCTCAGAGTATTGGATGCCGGTCATCCGTTCATGTAATTAGGGACGAGAGGTCCAAGCTCGATACGAAGATCGGGTAATGTGTGTTTCTGGGGTACAGTGACGAGAAGTTCGGTTACAGGTTGTGGGATCCGATAAACAAGAAGCTCGTCGAAAGCAGAAATGTGGTTGTTCTTTGAAGATCAGTGTATAGAAGACATTGGAAAGCCAAAGAAGACCCATCCCAGTTCAAGTGAGCTAGAAGACATGGATCCGATCACTCCTCCCGTGGTGCCTGATGATGGGGGAGTGCGGAATGGTGCAGGGGACAAGGGTGTTCCTACGGCAGATGAACCAAGAAAGCAGCCCCCACATGATCCACCTGTTGAGCCACAAGTGAGAAGGTCATCTAGGGACAGATCCATCCAAGAGGTACTCTCCACATGAGTACATTATGCTTACCGATGGGGGAGAGCCAGATGACTGCTCTGAGGCCCTATTCGACGTGCATAAGGAGTAGTTGAAAGCTATACAAGAGGAGATGGAATCCTTGCATAAGAACAACACCTATGTGTTGGTGAAACTGCCTAAGGACAAGAAAGCTCTGAGCAACAAATGGGTGTTCAGAAAGAAGATAGAGCAAAAGAGTTCACGTCCAAGGTTCAACGACAGGTTAGTGGTGAAAGGCTTTTAACAGAAATAAGGAGTTGATTTCGACGAGATATTCTCGCCGGTGGGTGAAGATGACATCTATTCGAGTGTTGCTTGGTTTGGCTGCGAGTATAAACCTGGAGATAGAGTAGTAGACGTCAAAACAACGTTTCTCCATGGGACCTGGAAGAAGAGATATATATGAGGCAGCCAGAGGAGTTCAAAATCAAGGGCAATGAGCACATGGTGTATAAGCTGAAGAAGAGCTTGTATGGGCTAAAGCAAGCTCCGAGGCAATGGTATAAGAAGTTCGATTCGTTCATGTTGAAGCATGGGTATGACAGAACGGAGTCGGACCACTGTGTGTTTAGGCGACGGTTTACGGATGGTGGTTTTCTGATTCTTTTGTTATATGTTGATGACATGCTCATCATTGGAAAAGACATAAAAAGATTGACAAGGCTGAAACAGGAGTTGGGAAAGTCCTTTTACGATGAAAGACTAGGCCCAGCCAGACAGATCCTAGAATGGAAAATTACCCGTGACAGAAGCAGCAGGAAGCTATAGGCTGTCGCAGGAGCGGTATATTGAGAAGGTCCTACAGAGATTCAATATGAATGCAGTGAAGGCGGTCAGTTCTTCCACTGGATGGTCACTTCAAATTAAGCGACAAGCAATGTCCCAAGATGAAGGAAGAGGTGGAAGGAGATGCAGAAGATACCATACGCTTCGACAGTAGGAAGTTTGATATATGCTATGATGTGTATGTGCCCAGACATAGCATATGCAGTCGGCGTGGTGAGCCAATATCATGTCAATCCTAGCAAAGAGCATTGGGCAGCAATGAAGTGGATACTACGGTATCTGAGGGGCTCTTCGAAGTTGAGCTTATGCTATGGTGACGATAAACTTGTGTTAGAAGGCTACACGGATGCTGCTATGGCAGGTCTACATCGGGGTTCATGTTCACGTTTGCAGAGGGAGCGGTTTTCTTGGTAAATCAGGTTAAAAAAGTGTGTAGCGTTATCTACGTCGAGGCCAAGTACATCACAATCACAGAAGCATGCAAGGAGATGCTTTGGATGAAGAGGTTCCTACAGGAACTTAGCCTGAAGCAGGAGAAGCATGTTTTCTATTGTGGTGGCCAGAGTGCGATACATTTGAGCAAGAATCCAAATCAACATTCCAAGTCCAAGCACATAGAGGTTCGGTTATCACTAGATCAAGGATACGTTGGAACAGAAGGTGTAACAGCTTGAGAAAGTCCACACAAACGATAACGGGTCAAACATGATGACTAAGGCTTTGTCTCAAGGGCAAATTTGAGGCTTGCAAAGCCTGATTGGCTTGAAGATGGTGAAGCCCTCCTCCTGAGTCGAAAGGGGGAGATTTGATAGGGTTTTTCCTCCTCGGGAGCTGAGGAGAGATTGTGCAGAATTAGGGTCCAACGACCGGTCGCACATGCACTAGCGACCGGTCGAATTATGGCCCTGGAAGGGCTCTACACGTTGGACTGTCTGTGGTCAGTTGAGACCGGTCACCCTTGATCAGCGGCCGGTCTAATTTGGTGTTTTCTCTCACGTCTGTTGTTGGACTGTTTTGGGTTGATTGCGACCGGATCGACGGTGCATGCCGACTGCAATATGCAGTTTCCTATTTTGGCTCCAACTCTCATGCAGTGCTATATAATAGCTTGTAATTCGAGATTAGGGTATCCTAATAGGTGTTCTACACGTTCAAGGTGAGAGAGAGAGAGAGAGAGAGAGAGACAGAGAGAGAAGTAGAGAGGAAGAGAAAGAGAGGAAGCTCGTGAGAAGACATTTCTGCTTGTGACCTTATCTTCATCCACACTGCAGACGATATCTCAGGTTCTTCTACATCCTTGGATCCAGTGAGATCTTTCAATTTTTAGTTCTCTTTTATTGTTATCTACCCTTGTTGTGAAGATTGATTGGATCCAAGCGAGTTGTGCTTGTGATCGCTGTGTAATTGTGCTTACATAGTGGATTAGTTCATCTCGACAAAGTCTCGTGGTTTTTACCTTTGTTTTTTTTTTTTAAAGATGACGATTTTATTTTAAAAAAAAA
The DNA here is from genome assembly GCA_003013855.2 of Liriodendron chinense. Classification (NCBI taxonomy): domain Eukaryota; kingdom Viridiplantae; phylum Streptophyta; class Magnoliopsida; order Magnoliales; family Magnoliaceae; genus Liriodendron; species Liriodendron chinense. The sequence continues at coordinate 15,582 of PVNU02002495.1, read as the reverse complement.
GCCTCGCAACAACGTGGTTTTTACCTCTGTTAGAGGGTTTTTCCACATGAAAAATATCGTGTTCGTGTGGTTGGTCGTCTGATTGTGTTTAACGCATTATCATATCCCATAATTCATGTAGTTGGGGTGCGAGATCCTGAGGTTTTATGTAACGCACCCAACACATAACACATAAGAACACATGCTCCAATTGAATTCCAATAAAATCAATAAAACAATAAAAAATTAAAAAAGGTAATCCTTTTATCATATGCAAAATGAAAACCAAAACTGAAAGAACCTACAAATTTTCAAACATAAATAAATAGTGACAACTTTGTTTCCCTCATCGTGATGAAAGCGTACCAGAGAACACAATTTTAATGGAGAACATGTCCAAGGCTACAACCAAAGTTCTTTCTCACACTCCATGTGGTGAGATAGGCAACTAATTTATCCATCAAGGTCCTCTATAAGCTGAAAAGCTATTTTCAATAGTGGTAGCACACAAATGTGCAGACTCTAAGTCTTAAGTACTAAAGCCGTTGTTGTAGGGATTAAGTGCAAGGTATACATAGAGACATCCTATGGTTTTGTCAATTGAGGCTTACTTGATTGGTGTGATTTGGCAGCTTGGGAAGTGCGTGGCAGTGTTTAGTCCTATCTCAAATTTCAATTGTAGGGCTCTCTTCAGGATTAAAGATTTTAGTGTCTTCCATATCACTTTCAACGAGGACCCACTATGATCCACCTCGATTTCAGTCAAGGACCCTAAGGGAAGTTTCTGTATTCCATTGCCCTCAAATGTTCTTCTCTCATACCATATTCCATACAAAAAAATCCCCATTGCCTCTCTCCATAAGAAGTTATTCTCCCTCAAGGCTCCTCCATCATCTCTTCCTCTGACATTGCATCCACTTCTATTAATGTCTGGTTCAAATGTTGCAACTATCATATTTCCTGCCATTTTGTCCTTTTACAAGCCACAAAATTTTATCTAAAAAAGAATGGTGAAAAGGATACAAATATCCATTAAGATAATGAATAACCATTTCCACATACTAGAGATTCCTTCCATAGTTAACCATCCGCCGAAGATTTGCTTCCCTAGAAATATGACTAAAAGCTGTGGGATAGGCATCCCATGCCTGGATCCCATTAATAATAAATCAATGGTTCCAAGAAGTGTCATTCAAGCCAGCCTAGCAAGTGATTGAGCACTTATTTTTAGCATGCAACAGAAAATATATTAAAACCAAGAACAAAAAAAAAAAGGGAAATTCCCAATACAGCAGACCACAACCGACAACCAAGGAAAGGAAAAACAGAAAACCTCAAAAAACACAGGACCTCTCACCCCACGATTAAGCGAAATATTTAATCAAGAGATAAGGCTAAGCCCAAAACAGAAAGCACAAGACAGCTGCCCCGCGAAAACAAAGCACAAGTCAACGAACCAGAAAGTTTATAGCGGCCAAAAACTCCACTCTGAATGCAATTCTTCTGACAAACAGCCAAAACATTTTAAGGAAAGCCCACTCAACAAGTCAAGAAAATTGGCCAACAATATCTGTTTATCCTTAAAAATGTGCTTGTTTCTCTCTTTTCAAATTTCCCAACACTTGGCTTTAGGGAACAGGCGTGACGAGACCTTGTACCTTTTCAAGAATGGACCGTTGTCCCAACAGGAAAACACCTCCACAAGACTTCCCCTCTTAATCCACAAAAAACCTAAGACAAAAAAATTGAGACCCTAAGGCAGAGGCAACAAGCAATGATGAAATAGATGGTGGACAGATTCCCCATCCATCTTACACATGATGCATCTGTTTCGCCATTAGCATCCTCTGCTCTTAGGCATGTTTGGATACATGGAATCCATGCAGAAATGGAAACTGTTTTCCACTTACAGGTCTGTTAGGCTGTTTGGATATGTGGATTCCACAAAGTAATCATTACTCTTCTCAATGGTCAGAATTCTCTAGCACAAGAAACAAGGTGACCGTTGTCTGATGAACTTGAGGATCTACTTGTTAATCAAGCAGCCTCTTTTTGGAATCCGATTTTCTGCAGTGGCCATGGAAATTATCATTGGGAATCATTTATGTTATCCATGGAATCCAAACAGATTCCATGTATCTAAGATTCTAAACAAACCCTCAAGATGATTGATCGTAAAGATCTTGTCTTTAACAGCTGATCACATGAATGCTGCCACCCCTAGGGGAGCCTCCACTTGCCACATCAAAGTCAGGGAAGAGTGATCCAAACTCCAATTAGTTTGGAAAGCAAAGACTTGCAGAAATTTTTTTCCTACTCTTCTGAAATATTCCGCATTTTTGCATCAAAACGACAGCTTGGGAGAAAGCTTAATAGAACTGAAATTCTGCAATTTCTTCTTCTTCTACATGTCTACTAAATGAGACATTCCAAACAGATCTGCCCCCAACCTGCTCTGAACACTCAACCGCTGATTTCACTTCCACCGGAATCGAATGCAGCCCATCTGCAAGCCTACTATCAATGAACCAATGGATAATCCCGCGAATCTGATCACCTTTGTTGACCATAAAAAGAAAAACCTTCAAGTTACACCCAGTTCTATGTACCAGTAATACAACCTATAATACCAGTTGATATTATCAGGTATCGGTCCCTGCCGATAAGAGACCTAGGGGGTATGACAAAAAATTGCAAAATATCATGCATATCATAGACAATATCGGCCGATAGATGCCAATCTTGTGATATGGAAAATATAGCAATTTATTGGCTTCTCCCCTCTGGTATAAAATGCAATGTATCGTTGATACATGCATATTATCACATGTATGATGATAACAGCTTAATTCTCACAAAAATCGGAAAATTCAAAATATATATATATATATATATATATATATATATATATATATATATATATATATATATATATATATATATATATATATAATGTAGACATCATCAAATCTTTTGGATTTTTTTTTTTTTTTTTTTTTGAGGGATCTCTTTGCAGAGGTGTTTTAAGAACTCCACTTAGTTGTTTGAAATCAAAACATGATTTTGGTGATTTTTGTGGAGAAATCACAATACAAGAGCAAAATCAGGCATGGACTCAAAAGTGAGAAGAAGTTTGAATTTCACTTTTTTCTGCATATTTAGCATAAATTCTACATGAAAAACGATTTTGGAGATGAAAAATGGATGAGAGGACAATTACGGTTGAGGTAGCGGTAACAATACACACTCGGTATCTACCTATGGCAAGGAATTCCATAACAGTGATGGTGGTCATAACGGCACGCCATTACCGTACGATACAAGCTGTAACAGCCGTTATGATTTTTTTTTTTATTTTGAAAAAAAAAAAACTATTTTCAGCCCCATAATGGATCAATATGAAGTCATTAGGCCCGTTATGGAACCATTATGGGTCAATTTTCCCGTAACAACTGTTATACTTGTTTAAAATTTGAAAAAACACCACCCCCACTGCTGCGCCTAAATTTGTTGCCTTTGCTGCACACTCTATGCAACTATAACAATTACTACCAATTTACAATTTACCAATTTTGATAGAAAAGAAATCATAGACCACTTTTTAGATGAAAACCTAGGCAACCTAGGAAGCATTTTCTCTGGACTCTCTACACATCCCCAAAAATCATATCACTTCCCCTCTCCCAAGCCTATAACTAATCCCTGAAAAGCTTTCCGATGCATACCCATACTCTATCAGAGTTTTGACCACATATTAAGGCATCAAAATCTTGAAGGACAGTTTAAAAAACTCAATGAGTCCAGGTCTACGCATTGAGTCTCATTCGACGCTTTTTTAGAGGTTTCAAAGTGAAATAGATTTTTTCTTAGATACTCTAGTATTTCCTTGATTTTCTTTGATTTTCCAGATTTCTTCCTCCCATCTCTCATATTTTAAAACCTCCTAGCTAGCTACTGCTACAAAGTAGCAGTTCGGATTCACATTCTTGCTCTGCTGCTTAGCTGTTCATACTTGATAACATTTTGAAACAAACATTGCCCCTCTCCTGAACCCAAATCAACTGCAGCATCCCCAAACTCCAACTTTCTCGCTTCAAGTTTTTTCGACACTCATACTAAGCCCTCGAGTACACCCAAGGCAATGAATTTAGCCATGATTCAAGATACATAAATGGAGGCTAAACTAACATCAAGTGGGGATAAAAATATGCAGAGAATAAAGGCGGATCAATTCCAGATTTTTCTGAAATTTCTGTTTTCTATTTTTACGGTGATTGTGTTATATACCATCATCATGACATCAGCAGATGACACAAATGGCCCAAATGCGGCAACAGGTTTTGGCTACAATGACAAAATATTCCCAATTTTCAGCAATTTTTTTAGTATTCTTTTAGCTTATTTCTCTTCTTCTTCTTCTTCTTCTTTTCTTTTCTTTTTTGCTCTTTGAAGAACTTGAAGCTAAGCACATCCTCTTTTGAAGCTTGGGATTCTCTCTCAAGGCTTGCCCCTTTTTTAGAGTCGCTACTCATTTGGGATTTGGTATCATTCTTTCCCGTGGTAGAAGCCTTCTCTAGCATTTCGCGAGGATGAAAGTTAATTTTTGGATTTTGTAGTTGATTCATTGGCAATTTGCAGTTAATCCATGATGAGCTACTTATTTTCTGGCAATACGATTTCACTTAACTACATTTTTCCCACACTTCAAGGACAACAGCCACATTAAAAATGTTTCTCTATGGAGACAAAACCCCCTTCTCCATAGCTTCATATGCGTCTTAAATGACTAATCTCCATGAAGTATGCGACTCTTCTCCCCCAAAATTTTTTACCCATCCTTCTGGTCCCAAGACCTCATTCATTGAATTTTAAATTTTGTCACTTAATAAAAATGTTATCTGTCTCCAATACTTGGTATACTAATCATGCGGATCACTCCAACGCATAAACATAGTTTATGCAATATAGTTTTATGTACAAATGATATTGTTATTTATATATGAAATGATGAATATTAGACTATAGACCTCGCATGCATAGTATTAAACCTTATGCATGTTAGTGTATAAACGAAGTACAAATCTCCACACACTTTACAACTTAATCAACAATAAGATAACACACGGCTAATTTCGGATTTTGGATCAGTAAAAATAGCAATCCGTACCATAAATGATCCATAATCTAGAACATGTCATTCAGAAAGGAAAATATGGGGACTTGGCGATTTAGGTCAACATTGCTCAACACCCATAGACCGCTTCATGTCACCCTAAAAGACATCTTAGGTTGCAGGCTGTAGACACCCCACCCTTCGGCTACAAGGCTGGTCGAGATGGCTGAATGAATGGAGGTCCATACCCCCAAACCCTATATCCAAACTCAGTCAAACTCACCCTTGCAAGCCTCAATCCATAACCCAACTCAAGCCTAAACCTAGTCAACTCACCCCTAAACATCAGCCCGAAAAAACCATCCATGGAAAAAACCAGTACAAAAATCCTTAAAAAGTCAAACTTGGTGAGTCAAACCCGTTGATTCAAATCACCAAGTCAACTCACTTAGCCCAATCCTTGCACCTAGTCGACTCACCTTGTCAAACCATCTTTCAAACCCAGTCAACTCACCCTAGTTCTGATCCACAACTTCGGAGCAACTTCGAACCTTGAACCTGAGGATATCTTGCTTCAGCTTCGGAGCGTACGGACTCCGAACCTGAAGCAAAGTGACCGTACAAGCGGCCCCCCTGTTTACGAGAGCTGCCACTTCTTGTAGCTATAAATACCCTCCTCCTCTCTTGTTTTCATCATCCAGAAAAATCCCCTCAACATCCATCAACTCCGAGTCCATCTCCACCCCTTCAGCCCATTCCTCCACCAAGAAGAGCCCGAGTGAGAAGAGTCTAAGCCTGGTCCAACCTAGCCTGACCCCGATTCAAAGCCTCTCAAAGCTAACCAAGTCCTGACCTTAGCTGCTCGAAGCAAACCCTTACAATACCTCCGTTCATCCAACTATACTTATACCAGCATCATCTCATTCGCATCTAGCATAAGTGCAACATTTCTTATTCTTCCAACCCCCCTGCTTATCATTCCACTACAAGCACTTGATCAGGGTCTTTAGCATATGCTTTGAGGTTCGCCAACTCGTTCGGAACTTACCCATCAGAAACTCTGACCTGTCAAACACATATCATGCATATCGCATAAAGCACCTGTCAGTTCGAGCATATGCTTCGGGCTTACCTATTTGATTGAAATCTGCCCATCAGAAACTCTTACTGGTCAAACCCATATTCATGCATTATATCATTCGTGAGAATGTACAAGGAATAGTTCAACTTTCAAGTATTAATTAGATTCTGTTAAGTAAAGACCGTACTTCGGTACGGGCAGAGTGGGTGCCTAACACCTTCCCACTCTGTAACCGTGATCCCTTACCTCGAATCTCTGACCGCATATAAAAAATAGTCATTTTAGAGGAAGGAATCTTCATTCCCTTCTCTAACGTTTCTACATGATCTAGTCGACTGTAGATTCGAAGTAACATGCTAGTGGCGACTCTAGTCTTATATGAACCTATCCAAATATATCCAGTGAAACCCAACAATAACACGACAAGAAAAAAAGCCCTCGAGAAATAGGCGAGCCCATGGCAACGGTGATCCGTGCACCTTCGAAAAAAGGGAGAAGCGCGGAAAGGTGAGCGTCCACACAGGCATTTTGTTGACATAATTGGGCCATATCCCTCTGGGCCAAGGGTCATTCCCTTTACTTGGGCCGTGGACCTCTTATTTCCCTTTTAATAGTTATCTTTTATTTTTGTTCCCTTTTTACCCTTTTCTCTAAGGATAGCGGATAGTTTACATAATGTTGCCGTACGAACCGTAGCATAGGGGAGCTATATGCACACGACAGGAAGAAGCGTTTGGTACCCAGTCTGCCCCACGCAATCCGCTTTCATCTGGATGCGGATTTCCTCCAAAAGGCTTTCGTGGGCAAGAAAGTTAAGTGGGGCCCACCATGATGTTTATGAGAAATCCACCCCGCCCATTCATTTTTCGAGCTCATTTTAGGGCATGCGACAAACAATGAGGAGGATTCAAAACTCAAATGTATTACATCGTGGGGAAAGAGTGGGGAAAGAAATGCCTACCGTTGAAACCTTCCTCAGCTCCACCTTGATGTTTATATGCCATCCAAATTGTTTATAAGGTCATTCCAACTGGGATGAATTAAAAACACAAAAAACCTAGCCTTATACAAAACTTTTGCGGACATATGAATGTTTCAATAATGGTCCTTCAATCTCCGTTGTCTCCTCTCGTGTGGCCCACTTGAGTTTTAGATCTACCTCATTTTTTGTCACGTCCTAAAATTAGTTCGCAAAACAGGTGGACGGAGTGGATTTATCACAAATATCACAGTGGGCCCCACCTAGCTTCCCTGTGCACGAAAGCCTTCGGTAGGAAATCCCCGTCCAGAAGGAAGCGAATTGCTACCCCTCCTATCAAGGGCTCTGTGGGGCCCACCATGATATAAGTGTTTTATTCAATCCGTCCATCCATTTTGAAAGACTATTTTAGGGCACGAGCCCAAAAACGAGGTAAATGAAGCAATGGTGACAATGACCCCACCATTGAAACCTTCTTAGCGCCCACCGTGATGTTTATTTGACATCCAACTTGTCCATAAGGTCACATGGGCCTAGATGAAAGGAAAAATAAATATCAGCTTGATCCAAAACTTTTGTGGCCTTCAAGAGGTTTCAGTGGTAGGCAATCAATCCCCACTGTTCCTGTGGTGTGGTCCACTGGATTATTCAATCTGACTCATTTTTAGCTCATGTTCTAAAATGATTTTTAAAAATGGATGGATGGTGTGGACGAAATACATACATCATGGTGGGCCCCACAAAGCCCCTGACAAGACTGTCCTTTTCTGACTAGGTCCCAGCATAGGTAGGACCCAATCCACGTTGATTGCGTGGGGTGCCAAACCACCGACTTTGGTGGTGTATTGACGTCATCAAGTTTTGTGGGTCCACCATGATGTGTTATATCCAAACTGTTCATCCATTTGGCGAGATCATTTTAGGGCATGAGCCCAAACCTTTGGCAGATCCAAAGCTCTAGTGGACCATACCACATAAAGCAAGGGGATAATGATGACCAACGTTGAAACCTTCCTAGGGCACACCATGTTTATTTTCAATTCAACCTGTTCAAAATGTCACACTGACCTTGAGTAAGGGGGGGGGACAAATATCAGTTTGATCAAAAATTTCTATGGCCCCAATAAGATTTCAATGGTAGGCGTTCAATCCACACTGCCTTCAGTGGTGTGGTCCACTTGATCTTTTGCTCAACACATACATCATTGTGGCACCCACATAAGCTGGTGACGTCATCACAACAAAGGGCAGTAGTAGTTGGTGATGTTGATGCGGACATTAAGCCCTTTAGAGTGTACCAGCATAGGAACGAGCCATGGTTGTGTCCATATGGTTTGATGATGGGCCTAGATCGAGTCAAAGTTCCTAAATCGTAGTGAAGACCTGACACATGTGTTTGTGACATGTGTAAGTTACTTGGAAGAGATCATTGGACCGTTGGAGCGTGAGGATATATGATCGGCCCATTGGTTTCTCATGGCCCACTTTCATCGTGCCATTATCGGAGGCCATTAGACATCTTAGATTTGATTTATTTTATGTACTTTTACTTATTTAAGTTTTGGGTCAGTGTGCACATAATTTTTCGTGTAAATGTCTTTTTTTTTTAATTTTGTTAGTAGGGGTATTTTGGTAATTATGCTAAATCCGAATTTTATAAGGGTGTTGCCCTAAACCTACGAGAGATTATTGATTTTATGAAAAGAAGCAGCTTGTGGCTATCTCCCTCTCCTCTTTGGTGATCTCTCTCTTATCTTCCTTCTTCTCTCCTTCATCATCCACTATTCTTTGTTCTTTCCTCTTTCTTCTTCTTCTCCTTTTCTTCAAGTCTTATTTCTCATATTACCCATTGTCTCAAATCTAAAATTTGATGCCAAAACCTTTGTTTCTCAGATTTTTGTTTCCCTATTCCGAAAAATCCCTTGATTCCCTGGACTAGTGAACCTTATTGAGCGTTTGGATGATAACCATGCAAGATCAGGAGGTTTCATCCCTCGCCAGATCCAATCCGCACATGATTTGAAACCCTCATTGTGAGATTGTGATGATGGCCCCTTTTATTGCATGTTTTCCTTATATTTTCTTGATTATGATGATAGTTGTTGAATGTTTAATTTAGATTGCTTGATTTATTCCGCTGAATTTTAGGTTTCATACATGCATGAAAGTTTAAGCCGTCCTACATCAAACGTCATCACAACAAAGGGCGGTAGTATGTGTTCATATAGCTCCCCTAGGGGAGCATTACTCCAAACACACACACACACGCACAAAGGGAATGAAGGAAACATCCCATGGCTTAAAGGGATATGGCCCAATTATGTCAACACATTTCCAACACATCACTAGTGACAAGTGTATCATCTCCAAATGGAAGGTGTTGAAGGAGCTTTCTTAACACCATTATGGTTGCAGGAAGTTCAACTATGAATCCGATCATTCTATTCCATGGAAATTGAGAGGTTTAATTGAGAAAATTACAAAACTTATTGGATATCTAGCTCTTGATATAGAACATGGGCTTGGATGATGGTTAATGTAGGCCCAAAGCCCACCACGGGCCCACCATGTCCTGAATTTTTGGATTGTTTGCTGCTTATCTTTGGGTCTGAACTTTGGGGAGTACGACTGCTATTTTCACAAATTATGTTGCTTATCTTTGTTTCTTTCCTCTTGATTTCGGAGCCTCTGATTTTCTGAATCTACACATGCTACTTCAAGGCCATTACAGTCTAGCTAAAGTGATGGGGATATCCTACATCTGCCGTTACGCACGTATCAAAGGAGGAGGCGGACCCCATTCTCTTTGTGGCTGGACATGTAGCAGGACCAGAGCAAGAGCACATCTGGACACTTTTTATGTGTCTTCGGGCCTGACGAGCTGGACCAGGCCGCAGCCGGGCCGACAGGTCCTCTTTTATTTAGGCGTTTTTTGTTTTTTTTGTTTTCTTAGGCACTTTAGTGCACTTTTCTATTTCATAGCTTATATATACTTCATGAAACCCTATTTCATTAATAAATGTTGATGAATATTAAGAAAACCCTTCTTCTTGCTTGAGATGAGCATGAAAGTTCCAGCTATTAGAGCTCTTTTTGGTGCGATGCCAACGATGTGAGCCAAATCTATCTTCTCTACCTCTTTCTTCTTATTCTTTCCTACAAAATCAAGGTGAGTTGTGTTTCTTCATCCGATTAGAGATTTTCAAGTTTTCATGAATCTAAGCCAAAACCCTAATTGGATAGGCCCACAACCCCTTTTTCCTAACTTTTCCTTACAACCCTAGCCTTTACCCATCCGTTTTCATCAATTCAAGCCTAATCCCAATCCGTTTCTCAAATCTGACCACCCCCTATCCAAATCCGAATTTTCCCTTTCGTAACCCTAAATCCCCAAATCCCTAATTCCCAAATTATCCAAACCCTAATCCACATCCATCCCCAATTTCCAGCCATACCCAAGAACCCTAGAGCCCTACCCATGAATTGTAGGATTAACCCTTTGCTTGGACATGGAAGTTGTACCTTCCATAGGTCCCGAGTTTTGAGATTTTAACGTTCCTTTATTATTTGTTTGTTGTTAAGCTCTGAATTATGCATATTCAAACCCCAATTCATCACACACTATGCATGGTTTGTATGTTTAAAGATCCATCTAATTCATGTTTTTGTAATTATAGGAATGAGAGAGAGAGAGAGACTTCACCAATTCATGGCTAAAAGGACCACTTTAGATGCAGTAAAGATCAGCGGAAGCAAGGTCAAGAGGTGGAGGAAAGATGCAAGGAAGATGGAGAAGGAAGAATGAAGAATACACAGACCTATCGTCCAACCTGTCGCTACAGCGCTCCCACTGGTCGGCCACTAGAGAGGACAGGTCGAGTTAAATTCCGAAAATCAGATTTTCAGGCAAAAATCTCTGGACAATTTTTTACACTACCCGACTTGTCACTACAGTGCTCCGACAGGTCGGCAGACAATCGGAAGATGTCCAAAAAGCAGTTTTTTAGTTATATTTGAGCTCCAACCTGTCACTACAGTGCTCCGACAGGTCGGCAAACAAGTCGGAAGTTGTCCAGAAAGCAGTTTTTTAGTTATATTTGAGCTCCAACCTATCGCTACAATGCTCCGACGGGTCGGCAAACAGGTCGGCCAGCGTCCAGACTGCGTAAGGACTCCGCGATTTCTAGAACTTTCCCAATCGGTGTAGGATTTCTTCTATAAAAGGCCACCTCCACTCTCTCCCTAAGGCATCTAGGAACATGGGGAGCAAAGAGATCAAGTCCTAAGAGGCTTCCTAGCCTTTTACAACTAGTTTTTCTTTTCTAGTTCTAGTTATAGGTTTTTCTTATGCTTTCTTCTAGTTAACTCTCAACTAAAGCTGAGAGGGAAAACTTCTAGTTTATTAATCATGTTTTAATGCTTTGATTTCGAATTTGGATTTAATGTTGAACATGGTTTGGTTTAAGTTTGAATAAAGTTCTAGTTTTTAGTTCTTCTTTGATCTATTGATGACTCTGGGCTCATGTGATGCTTAGAGGATCAAATTCTAGTTACTTATCTGTTTTGAATGATTTAGATGTATAAAGTTCCTTGATCTACCATAAACTACGGGTATGTTAGACGCTTTGAATTCCCTGTGATCTAGATTATTGCTCTTAATGTGGGAACTAAATCAAACCAATGTTCTAATCTTTTGTATAGATTTAAGATAAATGTTTTTGCTCATTGATATTGGTTTAATTGGAGTTCGAATAATTGGTTCTAGTCAAGTCTAGTGACAGGATTTGATGAAGACTATAGTTATAATTTCAACTAGATTGGATAAAGGATTGGTCTATACAATTGAGTGTGCCCAAGGCCCGAGCTTTATTGAGGGAACCAGATCAATGAACAACCATCTGTTTTAGACCGTAATTATGATTTAACTGCTATATCTTCCGGCTGAATAGAGATAGGACTTCGATTCCAGTTGTGTATTAAATCGAACCATTGAATTAAGCATGGTTAATACGGGAAGTGGATCCTTGATGCTCTAGTATTTGCTTTTTAGGATTTTTCCCTTTAATTCTTAATTCTTCTATTTTAATCTCAATTCCAGATTTGTTTAGTTAGAACCTACGTACCTTAAAGTGTTTGGATCTAGTTCCTTATTCCATATTCCTTCCTCGTGGATCGACCTCGGTCTCACCGAGTTATTACTACATTGTGACCTTATACTTGGGGCTAGCGAACAAGTTTTTTGCGCCGTTGCCGGGGATAGAAGGTGCCGGATTCGATTACTCTTAGGTTTAGGGTTTGTTTATTTCTAGTTAGGATAGAATTTCCATTGCTTCATAAGTTAGGGTTTATTTATTTTTTTTTCTAAATTACTAATATTGTTTTTCTGTTTTGTAGGACTTGTTGCTAACAAAGTTCATCTTCACGGGTAACATCTCCTCATCTCCCTTCTTTTTATTACTTTTCTTAAGATAGGTTAGATTTCCACTTCTTAAAAGTTTCATCATAAATGATTGGACGGGTGGACTGTATAAGTATCTCTTGGATGATGAGATACCGGATGAAGGGATAACTACGTATGAGTATTTTTCTAAGACTCAAGCAACCTCCACTACTCCCCAACGTACAACGTTGCGTGATTACTATAATGAAAATAATATACATAAGAGACACCACGTAAGACGATGGGAGAGTATAGGAAAGAAGCCAAAATTAATAAAGATCAACCGGGTAAAACGCTGCGTGAATATCGGATTGAAAACAACATACATAGCGTTTCATCGGGTATGATAGGAGGTATACATCAACAAAAGGAACGAGTGCATAATAGTCAACCGATTAAGACAATGCGTGAACACTTTTATGGATACGCTTACCAACCATCATACAATTCTTCATACTACAATACGTACGATCTAAATTGGGAGAACCATTATTTCCCTTGTTCAAGGGAATAACTAACTATAACTAGTGGCAATCATCCTAAAACGTCTCCGTCCTCCTATGAGTTTGAATATACAAAAATCCTCGAGGATGTATGGAACGAGTATGTAGAGGAGCAATCAAATCAAAATTACTCGCCATTTTGTAAAGACGTCGAGCCCGAAATTGGGAGCACCTAATCAATCCCCTCTAATGAGGAGGATGGGGCTATCCAAGCCCAACCTTCTCCAGATTTAATGACTAAACTTCTAGAGGATATTGATCTTGGTGATCCCAATATCAATTGATTATGGTGAATCTACTATCTCTTTTAAATGTCTTGACCTTAACAATGAAGAGATTCCAATGAAAGTTGACAAACCCGAGGAATCTACAAAATCTGAAACCGATAGTATAATTGACTACAATGAGGGTTCAGAGATTGCCTATGAGCCTATGGTTTCTTTTTCTCAAGGGCAGGATGTGTATGAGTCCGTAGATGATATTCTTGCTAGAGAGCTAGCCGAAGTCGATCTTTTTTAGTCTTTCCACCAACATAACATACCAAATCCTATTATGGAATACTCCCCGATTGAAAATTCTGTTTTTTTGGATGATGGGGTAGCGCAATTTGAAACTTCAAATGATCAACTTATGAAAGATGTTGTGCCTACCACTAAAACCGAAGAACTTTCCTTAAAAGACCTCCTCTCTATAGAGGAGGAATTCCTTTCCATTGAAACAGAATTTCTTCAATCACTTAGGGAGGACGATGACCCCTCATCCGAATACCTTAATTTTCTAGAGGAATGCTTGGCCCACTCCAATGATCATGATGATGAGATGATTAAGGAGTTGGATACTGTTAGATACGGTGCCGAGATTTGAAGAGCCCTCTTCCACTGTTTTTAACTCATCACCATCGATTGTGGAAGCACCATATAATTCTAAAATTATGGAGGAGAACTTTAAATGAAGAAAACATGATGTATCTCCACCACCATGGGTTCTTCAACCCATTGGAAATTCTGCCTGAGAGGACCCATATTTGATTAATGAATACCCAGTCCAGAATTTGAGGAGATACATTTTCACTAACCATATCTCATCTTCGCATGCATGTGGTGCTCATGACTATTGGATTTCAATTATGACAAGCACCCATATACATCATCAAGCAGGACTTTGGATGGTCCTCACGAGAAATTTGTTGAAATTCATGAAGATCCTGCTCAAATTTGATCATGTAGTCGATTTGACTAGTGTAGAGTAGGTAGGTTAGGTTTATTTTTATGCATTTATGATTGAATGAGTCTCACAGAGACATGAAAGAAGTTAGACTTGATTAGCTTGCTACCTCAAGTAACTTCTCTTACTCACTCTCATTTACTTTGTCATTGCTCTCATGTTGCATGTATTGCATATGTTTCTTACATTGAGGACAATGTAAACTTTAGGTTGGGGGTAAAATTCCTAAATGAATCTACAGTATTTGTTACATTTCAAGCAATTAATGTACAAAATTTTCAATTTTTCTCAATTCAAAACTCTTTTGAAAACTTTATTCTAGGCACTTGAGATTATATGAGTATGAGAGGAAGATAGATGAAGTAATATGATTTTGAAACTCTCAAGAGTCCTATAATATAGTAGTTTTCTATACGAATTCCCATATTTATATGATGATAGAAACTTTGAACACTTTTGATTTCTAGTTCACATTACACAATTCTCAGAATTTAAAGGATTAGATGATTTGTAGATTGATTAGACTATGATTTAAAGTGTTGAGGAACCAAGCCGGGGATTTTGTCCATCATTTTCAGAAGAAAAAAAAAAGAATGAAAAGAGAAAAAAAATGTAAATATATGGATTTCTAAAAATCTTATCTCATGTTTGATACGAAAAGAAAGAAATGAAGGAATTTTATTGAAAATATGTTGAAAAATACCGAAAAGGGCTACCTATCACTAACCAGTGGAGGGCCAATAACCCTAGCTGGTAATGGGAAGTAGAGTGAAAGTCGTCGAAGGAACGGTAAGGGAAACTCCTGTCATGGCTTGTTATTGATCTGTAGACTTTTGGATCTTTAGTTTCGTTGATTTATGAAGAAGGTAATCCTGGAAATTCATGAGATGAACATTCACTATGCACACTAAACCATACTTGTTTGGATTCTTCGTCAATCAATCAGGGGATTCTATTTGAAAAGTGCATTATGTTTAGGAAGTTTAAGATTTCAACTTCTATCACTATGTTTCTGAATTACATACTTGTATATCTTAAAGTTTATAAAAGTATAGTTTCTAGAAGAGAGTTGGATTAAGAAAATTGGATTTGTTTCACACATGTTTTGCTCGGGACTAGCACTTGTAGTTGTGGTTATGGAACATGATTTATAGCTTATTTGGATTTATGCATTTGTGATTTGAGTAGATTCAATTAAATTATTCATGGTTTTACAATTCCGCTTTAGTTCATTCCGCATCATATTGATAGGACCATTGTCCC
>PVNU02002494.1:0-49154 GCA_003013855.2 Liriodendron chinense | reverse complement strand
GGAGACCATACCTGAAGGGAAGGAGTATAGTTAGTTGAAGGTAGACGACCCACCCGCTTTGTTCTTCTTCATCTCTTAACCGTGAAATTTTAGTACCTTGTATAGGGAGGGTAGAAGAGAATACACAGACAGTGAATATAAACAGCATCAAAGATTATACCAATGATTAGCCACAGCGATGTTTCGTTATGGTTGTAGTGTCAGATATAGTTATAATCCACAGTGAGAAAGACAACGATTATCGATGAAGAAATTTCTCTGAGAGTATGGAATTCATTGCATGGTGTATTGTAGAGAACTCTCTCTGTTTTCAAAACCATTTGCATTTGGAGAGAATTTACATTGCATAAAATAGGAAGAGGAAACCCCACAGAGAGATTTGTAGTTAAAATGAAAGATATGAAAGGCGTTCTCTCCATTTTCAAAATAAGGTGTTGCACGAATTGGTATTTGTGAAGCATCTAACGCAATTATTAGTGTTACTCATGTATTTAGATCTTCTATGGCACTTTTGGATGCTCTATTGAATCGGATTGCATTTGGTGAGATCATTCAATTTATAATGACAGTCCCTGGTGTTTCAATTTTGGACTTTGAGTAGAGATGAATGTGGTGGTATAGTTTTTGGGACGAGTCTGGCATGCCCCATGTGGGCCATTCCCTCTTTGAATTGGTTGATTACATTCACTTCAATCAAGCATCCAAACGCACCCAAGTGTGCTTTTTTTTTTTTTTTTCAATGCAGGAAATGAAGATTGAACCAGTTTAATCAAAGGGGGCCAGTTCCTCAACAAGACGGGCGCGGATTGGGTACTAACCCACCAGGACCAAGCTAGAGACGGACGGTTCTGTCAGGGGCTCTATGGGGGCCATCATGATGTGTATGTTTTATTCATGCCGTCCACTCATTTTGAATGATCACTTAAGGGCATGACCCGAAAAAGAGGCAGATCGAAGGCTCAAGTGGAGGACGGTAAAGCCTCCTGTTGAAAACTACTTGGGGCCACGAAAGTTTTGGATCGAGTAATATACATGTTTTCCCCTCATCAGGTCTATTTGACTTTGCCCCTTGGAGATTTCAACCATAGGAGTTCAATCCCGACTACTTCTTGTGGTGTGGTCCACTGGATTCTTCAATTTGCCCCCTTTTTGGGGTCATGCCATAAAATGATCTATGAAAATAGATAGATGGCACCGATAAAACATATATGTCACGGTGGGCAACAGAGCCCCTGACATGACTGTCCTTCCCTAGCCCGTCCTGGTGTGGGTAGCACCCAATCAGCACCCCTGCAAGACCTGTTATAGTAAGCCTCTTCTAAGTAGGAATCTGAATTTGGACCAATTAAACCGGTAGTATTAAGGGCTTTTCTGCTCGACTCAAGCAAATGATCCAAATTCCTTCTAGTGTAGGTGAGTGTGGGACCCACTGTTATTTTCAGTATGGCAATCAACCTTGTCAATTGGGTCAAACCACTGCGAAAGGACACCCAAAAATCAGGTTGACCAACATATGATTTTAGAGGTTTTTGAATGGTGTGTTTCCTGCGTTGTGGTACAATATGAATAATGGCTCTCTCAACGCTAAGATTGGATGGCATACACACGACACAGTGGCCCCAAGTAGGCAATAGCCGGTGAGCAGGCTAATAAGAATATGAGTGACTTTTTTATGCGCTGGTGAATAACCCAAAGATTACGACAAACACACATGGAGAAAACGGTGTAGAAATTACATGGGGCATGATATCAAGCTGCATTCTTAATTACAAAGTAACCCTTGAATCTGAGTCTTTAACTGTCCGTCTTATCAATTATAATAATAAAAAGTAAAAGAAATGAGCAATTATTATAAATAACTTTGTGACTCTTTTAATATTATTTGCATTTAACTGCTGGTAATTTTAAGTTGTTTGATTTATCCATAGTAAATTGGCAATAATGACCG
Source organism: Liriodendron chinense (assembly GCA_003013855.2). Lineage (NCBI taxonomy): Eukaryota > Viridiplantae > Streptophyta > Magnoliopsida > Magnoliales > Magnoliaceae > Liriodendron > Liriodendron chinense. The sequence continues at coordinate 47,206 of PVNU02002494.1, read as the reverse complement.
TTTTACATTACTTAAATATCTAAATATTATTAAAATAAAATAATATTGCTGTTTAAATTAAAAAATTTCATAATATTAATATTAAAATGTGCAATAATTATAATTTACTTTACTGGTCTTCTAAAATATATATACATTTGACCAACGATTCTAGTGTTTGGTTCGTCCATAGTAATGTCATAATAATGACACATTTCCCTAACTACTAGTGTTTTTTTGGACGGCAATTCAAAATGAGTATAATTACATTTCATGGTGTGGCGCACATGCTGCACGGTTTGATGGCATATGCACAATGTGGTGGGTGGACATGAATGGTTAGAATGGCATACACATGACCCCGTGTGATATGTGTTGACGTGGTAAAGTTGTGGGCCCCGCTATGATGAATGTCTTATATCTATTATGTTCATCCAATTTGCCAGATTTTTTTAGGGCATGAGCCTAAAATTGAGACAGATCCAAAACTGAAGTGGACAACACCAAAAAAAAAGTAGCGGATGTAATGATGCCCATGTAGAAGCCTTTCTAGGCCCACCATAATGTTTATTTGCCATCCAAGGCCTTTTCATAAGGTCGCACAAACCCGGTGAAGGGAAAACACAATAATAGCTTGAGCTAAAACTTTTGTGGACCCCTGAAAAGCTTTAAATGGTAGGCGTTCAATCCCTACTATCTCCTCAGGTGTGGTCCACTTGAGCTTTGGGTCTTACTCATTTTTGTTCATGTCCTAAAATGATATGAAAGAAAATGGATGGAGAACCCACAGAGGTCCCCCACGTCAATACAGCACCCACCTGGGTACTGTGTTCTACACCATGCAATCTGAATACGTGTTGATACCCAGTAAATTCAAACAGGGACCGTGAGGCCAATACCTCATGTGATGCATGTAACATGGAAAAAAGAGTAGTGACCACGTTGCAGTTCACCGACTCATCCAGCTATACAGACCACCCAAATTGTGGGCCGCGATTTAGGTACCCCGGGAACAGCTTAGTGGCTGTTACCCTAACCTTGTGGGGGCCATATATATATATATATATATATATATATATATATATATATATGGAAGTGATTTATCTGTTTTTTCATATCATTTTAGGATGTGATCCAAATCTCAGGTGGACCATACCACTAGAAACAGTGATGAATAACCATTAGAAATGTTTTGTGGGCCACAAAAGTTTTGGATCAATCTGATCTTTATAAATAAACACTATCAAAACCTTACGATGGGCTCTTTGGAAAATTTAATGGTGGGTACTCAATCACATTGTTTCTATTGGTATGGTCCACTTGAGATTTGGATCTGCATAATTTTTGGAACCTCATCTTAAAATGGGCTTTAGAAATGGATGGACGGAATGGATATACAAAATATCATCCATGTGGGCCATACGTAGGGGTAACACCCACTAAGTTGTTCCCGGGGTAACACCTAATTCGCGCCCAAATGGTGAAGCACACTGTACGTGGATGGAGAATAGCTATGGAATTGAACGCATTCAGAAATTTGAACCATCCGATTGGTGGTTAGCTAATGATCAATGGTTAACAGCGAAAGAGTGAGTGGTCCAAATTCAAATGGCAACATCTGACCAGTATGATTTTTAAGTTGTGCTCCATCCATGATCGGGTCAGCAATTTGCACAGCCTGAATTGCGGTACAGTGCTATGCCGTCATACGTTGGATGATCTTGAAACGGTGTGTAACTAATTAACCATGTGAGTCTAGCCGGAGGCATGGGAGGCCAGGGAGTGGCTCCCGCTGCTGAAGAGATGATTCGCTTCAGGAGGGTTTGCGTAGTGTAGAACACAGCACTGACCTTCGTACTGTGTATGTGTGGCAAAATTCTATAGGCGACCATGATGTATATGTTTAACTCAGGCCTTTCATTTATTTCCCCAGATCATTTTAGGTATGAGCCTAGATATGAGGCCGATCCAAAGCTCAAGTGGACCACACCATGAGAAGTGGTGGAGATAATGACACCCATCGTTTAAACCTTTTTAGGCCCTCCATGATGTTTATCTGCCATTCAAACCTGTTCATAAGGTCACACAAATATCAGCTTAATCCAAAATTTCTGTGCCCCCAAGAAGTTTTCAATGATAGGCATTCGATCCCTACTGTTTCCTGCGGTGTGGTGCATTTGAGCTTTTGATCCGCTTTGTTTTTGGGCTCATGCCCTAAAATGATCTGAAAAAAATGAATGGACGGTATGGATAAAACACATACATCATGGTCGGACCCACAGATTTTTCCAGTGGGTTCTACACGACGCAATCTGAGTCCACTGAGACAATTATTCATGATCTAAGTTATCTGTCAGGTGGGGCCTGTTATGGGATAATTTCTCCTAACCGACCCGAGGACAAAAGAGCTCGAAATCCTACAGTAAGCTGAAGGCCTGAACTGACGACTTCACCCCCCTTTAAGGTCAGATCGGAGCAGACCTAATCTGCCGAGCATACGAGAGCCGAACTCATCCCTTCCTCACATTGCCTATAGATGATGGCGCATCCCCTCAAGATCGGAACCGTCCGAAAGATCAGAACGGTCCGAGATTCTCGCCCGGATTCCCGGACAAAAGGCAAGATATGTGCCGTGATCTCAGCTCAATAATTCTCTGATCAATGCCTATAAATAAAAAGGTTAACTCCAACGACAAGTCATCTTACGATTTTCAAAGGTGATTACTGATTTAGGCATCAGAGGGTTCACGGCTGGATCCCAGACCCCCCCCCCCCCCCCCCCCCCCCCCCCCCCTTACCATTTTCTGTGGTGTTTTGTAGAATCGAAGTCAAGCCGTTGATCCAAATATCTCTGCCGATTCATCCGAAGGATATCTCTTCCGACGATCTGTTCCTACATATACAAATTCCATCACCTCGTCTGTTGACCAGAAAACAGCATCAACAGATTGGCGCCGTCTGTGGGATCGACGACAAAAGTCTTTTCTTTACAGAATCCTTCGTTTTAAAGGACCAATGGCCGGTGGGAGAGGCAATAGGAAAGGGAAAGCCCCGGTGAACGACGAGCTCTCCTACGAGCATCATTCTGAAGATGAAGCACCTGTTCGCAATACTCCAATGCTCCACCTCGGCAGCTCGTCACACCGCCTCAATCTTCTGAGTGGACGGCAGAGGTCCCGAAACCGCGGGACCAGACTGTCCACATTAGAAGAACAGGTGGGAGGCGTCGCAGAGCAATTTGGTGGGGTAGATAGACGCTTCGAGCGCGTGGACGGGAAATTGGACGAAATTACAGCCTTGCTGAATAGTCTAGTCCGACCCGCACCTAACCTCGAAACCAACCCCGAACCTGGGCTACCTCAGCAAAGTTCTCATCCACCACGCTCACACTCAAGCCGTCCGCAACCCGACGAGGATGAAGTCGTGAGCCGAGCCGAGCCTCCGCCTCGAGAGTTCGAGCGGCCACGGAACTTCCTTCTAATGATCTAAGGCACAGAATAGAAGAAAGAAGATCCGCCCGAGCTAGTCAAGATCAAGGGCGGATGGACGATAATATTACTCCCCTCGAAGCCGAGCTAAAAGAGCTTCGGGAGAGGATCGGTGATATCCAGCGAGCACAACTTGCCCGAGTGCCAACAGCAGCAGATGTTCTGGTAGACTCATCCGAGTCCCCGTACACTGATGAAATCCGCAACGAGCCTCTCCCGAAAAGCTTCAAAATACCCCAACTCAAGCAATATTCCGGGATAGGGGACTCGGCTGAGCACCTTGAGAACTTCAAGGTCCGAATGGAACTCCATGGGGTTAATGGCCACATTATGTGTAAAGCTTTCCCGTTGTCTTTAACTGGTTCGGCCTGGACGTGGTTTCGCAATTTAAAACCGAAGTCCATCTCCTCTTTCACCGAGCTGAGCAGAGCATTCGCAACTCAGTTCATCGGAAGCACTGACCCGAGGAAGCATTCGACGCACCTCGCTGCAGTAAAAAAGAAAGACAACGAATCATTGAAAGATTACCTCTCACGATTCAACGCTGAAGCGGTTCAAGTGGAGAACCTATCCCAAGACGTACTGCTACACACAATGATAGGAGGGTTGCGGGATGAGAAGTTCCTCTGGTCAGTAGGGGAACAGGCCCCTCAATCAGTTGCTGAATTCCTCGATCGAGCTGCGAAGCACATAAACGCAGAAGAGCTGGTGAACGCTCAGGGGTCGTCTCATAAGAGGAAAGAACGCAAGGAGGAAAGTAGCACTAAACGGCATCGTCCAGATCGCCGATCCCCGAACTCAAACGCTAATCCACGCGGAGCCAAAACTTCGGTTCCAAAATTTGAGAAATATACTCCGCTCAAGACAACCATCGAGCAAATATTCTTAGCCGAGAAGAACAGACAGGCGTTCGGACAACCAGCGAAAATAAAAACCGACCCCGACAGAAGGTCAAAATCCAAATACTGTTTATACCATAAAGATCATGGTCATAACACAGTGGATTGTTTTGACCTGAAGCGACAAATAGAAATGCTGATCCGGCAAGGATTCTTGAAAGAATACATCGCCCAACGTCCCGACGACGACAGAAGTTCAGCTCGGGAAGAAAGAAGGGAGCCGGTCGATAATAACCCTATGGAAGAGATCCATGTGATCTTCGGCAGACCCACCACTGGAGATTCTGGCAACGCCCGCAAATCCTATGCTCGTCAGGCACGGACATCCGAGCCGGCATTGCAGGTGAATCTAACCAGCAGACCCACAAAAATTCCTAAGGTCGCACAGCGCATGATATCTTTCTCCGAGGAAGATGCCAGAGGAATAATACACCCGCACGACGACTCTCTGGTAGTATCAATGGTAGTCGCAAACAAGAAGCTCCACAGGATGATGGTGGATACAGGAAGCTCGGTCGACATAATATATGCCTCGGCATTTGACAGAATGAAGATTGATCGATCTAGATTAAGACCGGTCAAAACAGCCCTGACCGGATTCACAGGAGATTGTATCATGCCTGAAGGAGAAATAACTCTACCGGTCACTGCAGGAGATGAGCCGAACCAGAAAATGATCATGGTAGATTTTTTGATCGTCAACACTCCCTCGGCATACAATGCGATCGTCGGCCGACCCATCTTACGAGCTCTAAAGGCTGGCATCTCCATCTATCATCTGGCCATGAAGTTCGAAACCGAAGATGGAATCGGTGTGATCCGAGGAGACCAGCAAGAAGCTCGTCGGTGTTATGAGCTGACCTTGCGCGGAAAAGGCAAAAACCTGATATCCGCCATCTCACATGCAGCCCCCCTGGATCCCAGGGAAGAAACGAAAGAACGTGGATCACCAGCTGAAGATTTGATAGAGGTCCCTTTGTCAGAAAAGGACCCGAGCTTGGTCGTCAAAATCGGGTCTCAACTGAATGACGACATCCAGACGAAGATGATCGCCTTTCTGAAAGAGAACGCCGACGCCTTTGCATGGTCCCATTAGGACATGCCCGGTATAAATCCCGAGATAATGGTCTACCGACTCAACGTCGACCCGTCCGTCAAGTCGGTTCGTCAGAAAAGACGAGCCTTCAACACAGAAAGATATGCCACAATTGAAGAAGAGGTAAAGAAATTGCGTCAAGCAGGTTTCATTCAGGAAGTCCGTTATCCCGATTGGCTCGCCAATGTCGTCCTCGTCAAAAAAGCCAACGGGAAGTGGAGGGTTTGCATCGACTACACCGACCTCAACAAAGCCTGCCCGAAGGACAGCTTCCCGTTACCGAGAATAGATCAGCTCGTAGATTCGACCTCGGGCCACGAGCTTCTCAGCTTCATGGATGCTTACTCTGGGTACAATCAAATCCAGATGCATGCCCCCGATAGGCAAAAAACGGCGTTCGTCACTGACCGAGGACTGTATTGCTACAAGGTGATGCCTTTCGGGCTGAAGAACGCCGGAGCAACGTACCAGCGTTTGGTCAACAAAATGTTCGCAGAGCACATCGGCAAAAATATGGAAGTCTACGTGGACGATATGCTCGTAAAAAGTCTGAAATCAGAAGACCATGTCGACGACCTCCGGGTTATGTTCTGAATCCTGAAGAAATACGGGATGAAACTCAACCCCGGAAAATGCGCCTTCGGAGTAAGATCGGGAAAATTCCTCGGGTTCATTGTGAATCAAAGAGGAATTGAAGCCAACCCTGAAAAGATCCGTGCGTTGGTTGAGATGAGTTCGCCAACCACCGTGAAAGAAATACAAAGCCTCACGGGGCGAGTCGCCGCACTCAACAGGTTCGTATCCAGAGCTACCGACAGATGCCTCCCGTTCTTCAAACAACTTCGCAAGTTGAACGAGGTGGCCTGGACGCCAGAATGTGAACAAGCCTTCCAGGACCTAAAGGCGTACCTCGGTTCACCTCCGCTACTGTCCAAGCCCGCACAAGGGGAAGAGCTACTACTATATCTGGCCGTATCTTCCGCGGCAGTAAGTTCGGCCTTAATCCGCGATGATCGAGGTATACAAAGACCAATATACTACATCAGCAAAGCTCTCCTGGATGCAGAGACCCGTTATCCTAACCTAGAAAAACTGGCTCTAGCTCTAATTACAACGGCGAGGAAATTACGCCCTTATTTCCAAGCACACCCGATAGTGGTATTAACAAACCAGCCGTTGAGACAGATACTACAGAAGCCAGAAACTTCAGGTCGTCTAGCACGGTGGGCCATCGAGCTCGGAGAATTCGACGTCCAGTACCGACCCCGCACGGCGATTAAGGGGCAGGCTGTGGCTGATTTCATTGCCGAGCTTACCGACCTCTCCGATCCCTAAACTAATGCCCCCTGTCAGGATAACATGGAAGGACCGAACCCAGTAGAAGATTCGAACTGGTCACTGCATGTCGATGGATCGTCGAACTCGCAAGGGTGTGGAGCGGGAATAATCTTGACCTCCCGTGATGGCATAAAAGTCCAGTATACCCTAAGGTTCGGTTTCAAAGCTTCAAACAACGAAGCCGAATATGAAGCACTTCTCGCCGGATTACGGCTAGCCTCGGCAGTCGGAATCCGACGCATCACGACGTACAGTGACTCACAATTGGTCGTGGGTCAAGCAACAATGAAATATCAAGCAAAGGGAAAAAAGATGTCCGCGTACCTGCAAAAATATCACGAGTTATCCGCTCGGTTCGATCGTTGCAAAGTTGTCCGGGTACCGAGGAGTCACAACACCCATGCAGACTCCCTCGCTAAGCTAGCGTCGGCTGGAGACGACGAACTGGGACGGGTCGTTCCCATTGAATTCCTCCCCCAAAGAAGTATCGCGGACGACGTTAAAAATGAGGTATGCGCTGTTTCAACCGAGCCTGACTGGAGAGACCCTATCGTCCGTTTCCTACGGGAGAACATATTACCCGAAGAAAAAATAGAGGCAAGACGGATCCAGTATAGGTCAGCTCGGTACGTGCTACTCGACGATATATTATACAAGAAGGGTCTCTCATTGCCATATCTCCGCTGCCTCGGGCCAAACGAAGCCGACTACGTCTTAAGGGAAATCCACTCCGGTGCATGTGGAAATCATTCTGGGAGTAGGGCATTAGCGCAGAAAGCAGTTCGCCAAGGTTATTACTGGCCGACGATCCAAAAGGACGCCCGTGAGATCGTCAAGCGATGCGATAAATGTCAAAAGTTCGCACCGGTACCTCACTCACCTTCCGAAGAGCTCACTCCTATGTCTGGACCGTGGCCCTTTGCGCAGTGGGGGGTCGATATCATTGGTCCTCTCCCTACGGGCAAGGGACAGGTCAAGTATGCGATCGTGGCCGTCGATTATTTTACGAAATGGGTCGAGGCAGAACCGCTTGCGAAAATCACCGAGAAGAAGACAACAGACTTCATCTGGAAGTCGATCGTATGTCGGTTCGGTGTCCCAAACACTATCGTCACCGACAATGGGCCCTAGTTCGATAATGCGAAATACAGAGAATTTTGCCAGAACTTAGGTATAAAGAACGTGTACTCGTCTCCTCATCATCCCCAAGCCAACGGGCAAGTCGAAGCTATCAACAAGATTATCAAGAATCATCTGAAAACAAAACTCGGCGAATTCAAAGGAGCTTGGGCTGAACAGCTTCCCGAGGTGTTGTGGGCATATCGGACCACAGCTCGGTCAACAACAGGAGAATCCCCATTCTTCCTGGCCTTCGGAGCGGAAGCCGTAGTCCCGGTCGAGATAGGGCTACCAAGTAACCGTATCAATAATTACCGACCCGATCAGAATCAGGACGAGCTTCGAACTAACCTCGATCTGCTCGACGAAGTCAGAGAAACCTCCCAAGTTCGGATCGCAGCCTATCAACAGCGCGTTGCTAGATTCTACAATTCCCGGGTGAAAGAAAGACGGTTCAGAGTGGGAGATCTCATCCTAAGGCGGAACGTATGGGAGAAGAAGGATAAGATTGCGAGCACATTCAACCCGAACTGGATTGGACCCTACAAAGTTATTAAAACAGTTCGGCCCGGAACTTATTGGCTCGAGGATATGCAAGGTCGTGCCCTGCCCCATCCGTGGAATGCGGAACATTTGAAAATCTACTATCAATAAAAGCTAAGTATTTGTTCTTCACATTCCTGTCAAGAAATCTAAGATACGAGCAGAGGATAATTCCGTCCATAGCCGTATCCATGCTCGGTGGACACCACCCTGAAGCATATTCCAAAGTTAAGGTCGGTTCCACAGTTTTAACTGAAATCGACCAGCATTTTCGCATAACCTAAGTACTTCACTCCCGACCTCAATTGCTCGAAATACGAAGCGAATGGGTAACTCCAGCGAAAACAAATAAAAAAATTTTCCGACAAAGTATTGAACAGATCAGAAAAAAGAGTAATTCATTGATAAGACCCTAAAGGGTGAGGATTACATATGGCATTTGTTACACTATGCCCTGATAAACGGGCTACAAAAAGAGACAAACAAAAAAAATCCTAAGGGGCCGGATCAGCGGTCGGCTCAGCAGGGGCTGCGGTGTCCTCGTCTTCCTCCACCTCGGAGTCCAGAAAGGAGAGGTCCAAGTCCGGATGATGTTCTTGAACAGCCATCCGACACTTCTCGTAGCCGAAGTCGAACGCTTCGTCGGCTTCGGCGACCTTTACCTCCAACTCCGCCTTGGTCGTTTCCAACTCCGACCTCGCAGACCCCTCGGAGGCCTTCAGCTCCTCCACCCGGATGATAAGCTCGGCTTCAGCCCTCTCTTTATTGGAGAGTTCGGCTTGAAGAGCGGCGATCTCCTCGCTCCCGAGCTTCCAAGGCTTTTGCAGCCTCTTCTCCAAACTTCCTGGCCTCGTCCAGAGAATGCTTGGAGGTTGTCAGCATACCCTCAAGGCCGGAGATCGTCCCCTTGTCCCGGGTGATCTCGTCCCGGAGCAACTGGCAGCCATAAGCCACCTACACACACAAGCAATGAATGAGTGAATAAAACACTTAGCTATATTTATAGCACAATGGTATTAGAATTCACCTTAGTGCTGAAGACCCCCATCGTATTGAGTAAAGACAAGGCCGGAGACTTGGCCATTATGTCCACCTCAGCCTCGGGGACTGCCTTGTACGCCCATTTGCACAAATTGTACAAATGTGGCGGCATCTCCGGACCTCGGCGAATGGCAGCCGAAGTATCCTGGGCCGATGTCCCAGAAGGGCCGGCCTCACCACCCTCCACCAAGTCAATGACCTGGACAGAAGGTTGTGGAAGTTCAGTCGGAGGGTCGGGCTGCACGACCTCGACCGGGGGCGCTTCTTGGATTGTTTCAGCAGCCGGAAGTAGAGGAGCTTCATCAGCTGGGAGGGCAGCAGGGTGTGCTCGCGGACGCCTCGTCACCACCTTCTGCCTCTTCTTCTCTCGAAGCTGCTCCTTCTCTTCGGCCGTCATGGTTGACATCTTCCTTCGAGAGGTAGGAGCAGACATACCTGAGGAAAGCAACGCATCACGTAAGTAAAATACAAAGTACAGAGAAAAACCGAGCTGATCAGTACTCATGAATACCTACCTCGAGGGTTGATGCCTAGATCGGATAAGGTTTCAAAGGATAGGAGAAGCTTTACGCTGCGGAAGCTCGGATCTAGCTCCCACACAGCAATCAGGCACTCTTCCTCCTCCGAGCTGAGGGCTGGGGGATCACCACGAACTGACCAACAAAAAAAAAGAGAGGTCAGTAAAAAAAAAAAAAAAAAAAAAAAAGGAAAAAGAGAGGCATCAGACCCGACCTGGAACTGAAAACTAGTTGTTGACTCTTCGGTCTGGGAAGTTAACTTCGGGTCGGGCCCCTTTCCAACCCTTGGATACGAAGAACCACTCCTCCTTCCACCCGTGAATTGAGGAGGGTTGGTCTTCTATCAACCGATGTCCTTTCCTCCCCCGAGGTGACATATAGAACCACCCCTTTGAGTCAGGATGGCTCTTCAGTTGGTATAAATGCGTCAGTTCGGAGGGTGTCGGGTCCGAAGCGTGGACTTGGCGCCATAGAGCGACGCAGCTAATTAAAGTCCTCCAGGAGTTCGGGGCCAACTGGCCCGGAGCGAGGTTAACTGCGGATAGATACTCCCTCACAGCAGGGAGGAGGGGAAGGCGGAAACCAGCCTCAAAGAATGACGCGTACACAGTAACCTGGTCTCCAGGTGGACGGGTCGGAAAATCGTCAAGGCCAGGAAGCCTGAGGTCTAAGGCCCCAGGGATACAATATTCCGACCTGATCCTAATCAGGTCAGATGGTCTAAGGGTTGTCCAGATCAGGTCGGCCGGGTAATCAGAGACCCGGTCAGCAACCTGACCTGAAGTCCCAGCCACTGGAACTTCATCCGAAGCGAAGGACGAAGGAGTTTCAGCCAGCAAAACTTCTCCTGAAGGTTCTGCGGTAACAACTTGGGTTTTCATCATGCTGGATTCCCCAATGGGCAAAGACAGGGTTCGTGAAGAACTATCCTCCGAACCAGCCATGAGAAAAAAAAAAGGGGGAGAACGAAGAACTGGAAAAGAGGACGGAATATAAATCAACGTACCGGATTACTTTCCGGACAGAAAGTGGGCCAAAGAAAGAAAGCAAGGACAGCTTGCTGAGATTACAGCGGTCCGAAGGAGATCTTGAAGAATGGCCCAGGGGAAATCGCAAAGGAATCAGAGGAAAAATTGCGGAGAAGAAGAAAGAAATCGCAAACGGGGAAGATGAAAGAAATCCGAAAAAATTCTTAAGTACAGTATTTATACTGTAGCAGGAGACAGCACGCAGAACGTGCTGTGCCACGCGGCAGTTATCTACGGTCTCAAAGAACGAACCGACGCAACTATCGACGAGGCTTGCCACGTGTCAGCATCTCATTGGATAGTGATATTCGGCCCGTCCGTTCGAAGATACGAGGCCCCACGTGTCGTCACACCATTCGTCCGCCGAAATGAAAAGCTGCCGCGCCGTATGATCATCATTGCGCCTTTTCGAAATTCGAAACAGCGCATTTAATGCGCAGTTGCCGCCAAAATGAGGTCAAATACATTAACTCCCGAGATAGAAATATCCACCTCGGGAGTGGGGGGACAGCTGTTATGGGATAATTTCTCCTAACCGACCCGAGGACAAAAGAGCTCGAAATCCTACAGTAAGCTGAAGGCCTGAACTGACGACTTCACCCCCCTTTAAGGTCAGATCGGAGCAGACCTAATCTGCCGAGCATACGAGAGCCGAACTCATCCCTTCCTCACATTGCCTATAGATGATGGCGCATCCCCTCAAGATCGGAACCGTCCGAAAGATCAGAACGGTCCGAGATTCTCGCCCGGATTCCCGGACAAAAGGCAAGATATGTGCCGTGATCTCAGCTCAATAATTCTCTGATCAATGCCTATAAATAAAAAGGTTAACTCCAACGACAAGTCATCTTACGATTTTCAAAGGTGATTACTGATTTAGGCATCGGAGGGTTCACGGCTGGATCCCAGCCCCCCCCCCCCCCCCCCCCCCCCCCCTTTACCATTTTCTGTGGTGTTTTGTAGAATCTAAGTCAAGCCGTTGATCCAAATATCTCTGCCGATTCATCCGAAGGATATCTCTTCCGACGATCTGTTCCTACATATACAAATTCCATCACCTCGTCTGTTGACCAGAAAACAGCATCAACAGGGCCCTCTGTGAAGTGGAAGATCCATGTACAAGGATTAGACTGGTCTATTCATCAGGTGGGCTGGACTGCATGTAGATGTTCATCATTTTCTCAAACCATTAAACACACACACAAACACACACACGAGTGGCAAACTTTCTGAGTGGGCTCCCTTATTTGACCAACGGTGGCAATGGGTTGCGTCGGCCATTTGGGTCAAGCTAAATGCATAGCGGGTCAGGTTCAGGCCAGAAATGTTTACTATTTTCTTATGGATGGGGTAACCAATCCGGGTATGAATGGTTTGGGCTGCAAGTCCCAAAGCAATCCGGCCCATGAGTCCATGACCCAAAGCAAAATAATTCCACATGTTTAAGATATAAGTACACATACTATTATGAGCCTGTGTATATGCGTTCGCTAACTGGGTAGGGTTTCGCATGCCTTGAGTACCATATTCCATTCTTAAACCTGGGTTTGATTGGGTGGGGTTGGTCTAACCCAAGCCGATGACAATTAAACTGGCGGGGTCCAGTGGGGATGAGTTCTGATAGGGGAGGAATTCTTGGCTAGTTTAGTAAATGGGTCCCCACTGGGCTAACCCTGACCTGACCTGAATCTGACCCATTGTGACGCAGGGAGGACGTGGTAGGTCGATCACCGTCTCCCTAACTGATAGTTTCTCGAATCCACGAGAAGAAATAAAAGATAAAAAGAGGAATTTAATTCTAAATAATTGCTTTATTGAAGATTGAATGAATAAAAACGAAATTACAATGCATATAAATAGAAAACTAACCCTAAGTATCAGAATCCAACTCCAACTTAAACTCCTAGAAAACACAACTTACTATAAATAGTAAACTTACTATTTATAGAAGTCGTTCAATCCTACTAGAACTCTTGGTTTTCGGCCAAAAATAGAAAGTTATCAAACGACCTTAACCACGTTGTTCTACTAAATATTCTAAGCCCTTTTCATGTTGGGCACTAATTCTAAAGCCTTACAGATGCAAAGTTATGATCGAATTAAAACTTACTATAAATAGTAAAACTGAAAATAAATTAGCCTAATGACTGTCAATATGGTCGAATCTCACGATTCCGGCCTGAGCAACCCGGCTTAGCAGGGTTGGTTGGCTAAAGTAGCTCGAGCTACCCCAAATTGATATATTATACGTCCCGTAACTCATTCTGAATTGTGAGATACGACCGATTTACGATCTTAACGGTCCGGATTACTTTCGACCTCGACCGGTCTTCTTTTGCTCCATTTGGGCCATGAAATAATCAGCGACCCGTTCTACATCAGTCTCCTCCACTTCGAAAGAACTCGACCCCGAATTCTCGTCCAGCTTTGGTTCATGATATTCGTACAGATCTACTACGTTGAAAGTCCTTGAAATCTCCATGTCATCCGGATGATCAACAACGTAGGCATTGTCATTGATTTTGGGAATGATCGGTACGGGTCCAATCTTCTTGTGTTTCAACTTGTTGTAGGTCCTGGTAGGAAATCGCTCTTTACGTAGGTAGACTAGTCACCTGATCACCTATTTCGAACACTTTAGCGCGTCGATGCTTGTCGGCCGCTTCTTTGTACTTCTCGTTCGAAGTCTGTAATTTGTTACGCACGTCTGCATGTATGTCCATGATTCGGTCTGCCATATGTTCAGCTATAACGCTCATGCCCGGAAGCTTGGGCAGGGGAACCAAATCAAGTGTGTGATGAGGCACGCACCCACAAATAATCTGGAATGGAGACTTTCCTGTCGATCGGTTTACCATGTTGTTGAACGCAAACTCTAGTTAAGCCAGGGCCATGTCCCACTGTTTCGGTTTGTCACCTGAAAGGCAACGGATGAGATTCCCCAATGTGCGGTTGACGACCTCAGTCTACCCATCTGTTTGTGGATGATAAGCACTGCTGAAGTGAAGTCAGTATACCGAACCGATTCCACAAGGCTCGTCAAAAGTGGCTAACGAACTTTGTGTCCTGGTCTGAAGTGATCGTCTTAGGAATCCCATGTAGTCGCACAACCTCTCTGAAGAAAAGGTTTCGCAACGTGTACCGCATCAAGGGTCTTCTTGCACGGAATGAAGTGTGCCATCTTGGAGAATCGGTCTACCACCACGAACACTGAGTCTATGCTGCGTTGTGTTCGTGGGAGCCCTAATATAAAATCCATAGATAAATCCTTCAAGAAGCATCTGGCATGGGTAATGGCATGTAAAGACCTGTATTTTAAGATTGCCTCTTAGCGGTTTGACAAATATGACATCGTTGTACCACCCTGCTAACATTACGAGCAAGTTGCGGCCAGTAATACCACTCTTCCACCATTGCTCTAGTCTTATCTCGTCCTAGATGACCTCCGAGGCCACCGCCATGCAGCTTGATAATAATTTTGTCTCGTAACGAACTCTGTGGAATGCAAAGTCGATTTCCTTTGAAGAGGAAACCATCTTGAATGAGAATGTCACTCGGGTGACCCTCTTGGCACTTTTTCCATGCATTTGCAAAATCTTCGTCGTCGAGATAAAGTTCCTTGAGACAATCGAATCCGACCACCTCATTGCTCACGGTGATAAGAAGGGATGCACGTCGGCTAAGTGCATCGGCTACCTTGTTCTGCTGCCCTGACTTGTGTTTCAGAACGAACGTGAATTCCTGTAAAAACGAAATCCATCTAGCATGCATACGATTCACGTTAGTCTGAGTATTGACAAATTTTAAGGCCCGATGATCAGTGTACAGTATAAATTCTCTTTGAATAAGATAATGGCGCCAATGGCGCAGTGCCTAAACCACTGCATATAATTCAAGCTCATAGGTCGACCACTTCTGTCGTGCGTCGCTGAGTTTCTCACTGTAAAAGGCAACTGGCTTGCCTTCCTGAAAAAGGATTCCCCCAATGCCGACAATAGATGCGTCACATTTTACCTCAAACAACTTATCAAAATTAGGGAGTACCAGGACAGGGGTAGTAGACAACCGATGTTTAATTTCTGCAAAACTCTTCTCTGCTACGTTAGTCCATTGAAACGGACCCTTCTTCATACAGTCGGTAATCGGCACGACGATACTGCTGAAGTTCCGCACAAACCGACGATAGAAGGTCGCCAACCCATAAAAACTTCGTACCTCATGAATGTTCGTCGGAGTCGGCCAATCCCGAATAGCTCGAACTTTTTCTTCGTCCACTCGGATACCCGTGGACGACACAATGAACCTCAGAAACAATAGTCGATCAGTTAAGAAGCTACACTTTTTCAGATTTAAGTATAGCTTGTTATCGGCCAACACTTGCAGCACTTTTCTGATGTGGGTCATGTGCTCCGTTTCATCCTGACTGTATATTAGGATGTCATCAAAGTAAACGACAACGAAACGGCCAATGAACGGCTTCAACACTTGGTTCATTAAACGCATGAAGGTGCTTGGTGCGTTGGTCAAACCGAAGGGCATAACCAGCCACTCATATAGCCCTTCCTTAGTCTTGAAGACCGTTTTACACTCGTCACCTAGCCTAATACGGATTTGATGGTAACTACTCCGTAAGTCCAGTTTTGAGAACACCTTAGAGCCCTCGAGCATGTCAAGCATGTCATCCAACCGCGGTATTGGAAATCGATACTTAACTGTTATTTTATTGATCGCGCGGCTATCGATACACATGTGCCAAGTTCTGTCTTTCTTTGGGGTAAGGAGTGCCGGAACGGCACACGGGCTCATGCTCTCTTTGATGAGACCCTTACAGATCAGTTCCTGTCCTTGTAGAATTTCACAGTCTTTCGGACTCATACGATAGTGCGGTCGGTTGGGCAAACTGGACCCTGGGACAAGGTCGATGTGATGTTGTATGTCTTGCATGGGAGGCAACTCATCAGGTAAATCTCCAGGCCAAGTATTTCGAAAATTCGTCTAGCAACGATTTAAGGCGTTGAGGAATATTAGAGGATCCCGACTCCTCGCCTTTTACCATAACAGCGTAGATTTCGCCCGTTTCCTTTGACTCCTTAACAAACTCGCAAATGGTAAAGAGAGAGTTTTCCTCCACTTTAGAAGCTTCGGGGTGTTTCTTGGGGTCATAGGAGCCAAAACAATTTTTCGACCATCCTTGGTGAACATGCACCGTGTGTCACATCTCGATCCGATTGCCATGGCCGCCCGAGTAACATGTGGTAGGCTTCCATGTCAACCACTTCACAGAGGGACCTCGTCCTTATAACTTTTACTAATGGAAAACGAGATAATGCATTGATGAGTTACCTTTGTCTCGTTCACCTTCTTGATCCAACCGATCGAGTAAGGGGTAGGGTGCTTCTTCATAGGCAGATGTAACTTATCACCATAGTCTTTGAGGCGATATTTTCGCTACTCCCACTTTCTATGATCACATCATAGATTTTTTCCTGCACGGTGCACTTTGTGCGGAAGATATTATGTCGTTGTGGGTGCACTTCCTTCTTGGGAGCGTAAAGTAGTCGTCTCACTATGGCGACTCCCCATGATCTTCAGTTAGCTAATCTACATCTTCTGTGTCCCCCTCTTCAGCCTGTTCCAATTCAAGGTTGCCTTCCGTTATTTCATCCTCCGCGCCACCTTCGTTTTCTAGTTAAGTGGGCTGTAGGGCGTTGAGGACAAGCGTTTGACCAGTGACCTAGTTGGCCACAACGAAGACAATGGTCTGGCCTTGGCCGACCATATGGGTTGGGGATCCTACTAGGACCCGCTATAGTGGGATCTGCACGTTGAGGTCTTGAGGGACCACTTCCCCAGTCCCGGTTCGTGACCGTAGGAGGTTGAGGACGCCCTCCTATGGGCTCCTTGCCTTTGGCTAACGTTGTATCTTGAGTGGGTCCGGTGATGGGAATTCCGTGTTGCCGGATAGGGTTGAGCAGGGGGCCGCGACAACTATGTTTCTGCTCGGGTGGCCAATTGGTTGGCCTCACTCAACGTTCAGACTGGATGCATCTAGACCCAATCTTGGATTGCAAATCGCAACCCACCAATGAATCGTGATACTTGCTATGCCTCTGATTCCGATAAATTATTCCGTGCAGCCAATCGCTAGAATTCTTCAAGATATTCGGCTACGGTTCGATTTCCCTGACGACAATTTTGATATTGTTCGAACAAAATTTGTTCATAGTCGCTAGGGAGGAATCGAGCTCTAAGAAGCTGTCTCATCCGAGGCTAAGTTCGGATGAGTGTCTTATTCTGACGGGTGCGGAAAACCTGTAGGTTTTCCCACCATGCTGAAGCACTGGATTTAAATTTATATGCAATTAGTTTTACCTTCTTGTCATCCGGCACTTTCATATAGTCGAAGTATCGTTCGACCTCTGCTAGCCAGTCGACGAACTCTTCTATTTGAAGGAGGCCATTAAAGCTGGGAAGATCAGCTTTGCCCTGATAATTTCGTTTTGCTCGTTCCACGCGCTCATTCCCTAGCGCAGGTCGTCGTACCAAAATGTCTTCGACCTCGTCATCGCTTGGTTCTGAATCGTCCGGTGTAGCCCTACGATTATCCACTTGGGGTGCTCTACGGACAATAGGATTGTCCCGTATAGCAACTGTTGGTGGTTGTTGGTCACCTTGGGCTCGAAGAGGAGCTAGCGATGCATGCAATCTGGTCGAGGGTCGCCTGTATACCTTGCACGATCAACCGGTTCTCCCGTTGTGCTGCTTCGAATGCTGCCTCGAAGGCTGTCGCCAGTTAGATAGTCCCTTGGAGCATCGTCCTTAGGATGAGGATCCAACCCTTCATTAGAGGTCATCGTCCTGAGGAAGAAACCTCTCTCTGATACCAATGACGCAGGGAGGACGTGGTAGGTCGATCACCGTCTCCCTAAACGATAGTTTCTCGAATCCACGAGAAGAAATAAAAGATAAAAAGAGGAATTTAATTCCAAATAATTGCTTTATTGAAGATTGAATGAATAAAAATGAAATTACAATGCATATAAATAGGAAACTAACCCTAAGTAAAGTATCAGAATCCAACTCCAACTTAAACTCCTAGAAAACGCAACTTACTATAAATAGTAAACTTACTATTTATAGAAGTCGTTTAATCCTACTAGAACTCTTGGTTTTCGGCCAAAAATAGAAAGTTATCAAATGGCTTCAACCACGTTGTTCTACTAAATATTCTAACGACTTCAACCACGTTGTTCTACTAAATATTCTAAGCCCTTTTCATGTTGGGCACTAACTCTAAAGCCCTACAGATGTAAAGTTATGATCGAATTAAAACTTACTATAAATAGTAAAACTGAAAATAAACTAGCCTAATGACAGCCGATACGGTCAAATCTCACGATTCCGGCCTGGGCAACCCGGTGTGGCGGGGTTGGTTGGCTAAAGTAGCTCGAGCTACCCCTAATTGATTGTGAGATACGACCGATTTATGGTCCTGACGGTCCGGATCACTTTCGACCCCGACCGGTCTTCTTTTGCTCCATCTGGGCCATGAAATAATCAGCAACCCGTTTACATCACATTGCTACTCCTGTATGTCACAAGTGCCTCATTTTTCACGTGAGCCGTAACCATCTTTCCACTACTCTGCTGTAATTGCCTTATCTGTACAACCAACTTTGGATGGGTTTGGCTTGAGCATATATAGGTACCATATTTTAGGTCCTGCACCAGAAGCTGATTGTGTTGAGACCCATTGCGTAATGGGGTCCGAATTTTCTCCAACACCTGTTTTATGTAGGACAAGAGCCAAGCTTCTTGGGTTCATCAGGTGAGAACTATTTGGGCCGTACAGAGAAAAAGATGAGCCAGATTAAAAACTAGTTTGGGCTACACCAATGACAATAATATAAAAATTGCTCGAAGTTCACATTGTAGCCCACCTGAGTTTTTATCAGGCTGATTTTGTATTTTCTTTTCATCTGAGTGAGTTACATCTGATTAAGGGGTTTGATAATAAAATACACATCATAGTGGACCCACACACTACTCTATGGTTAGCATCCTATTCCTGCTGTTCCATGTGGTGTGGCCCATCTGAATTGTGGATCTAGCTAAGTTTTTGGCCATGGGACTTGTTGTCATAGAGATTTGGACAACGAATATAAACAACCGTGATCAGCCATGTATCCTTCAATCCACATGTGGGAGCTTCCTTGGTCCACTGAACCTGTAAAGGGAAGATAAATAAGCAGGGGGGAGGACCCACTATGCGGTGGGGGCTCTCCGATGTCTAAATTAGATCCAGGAACAAGGAGAATTTAGGTTTGAGGGCTGAGATCCTTCATACCTTTGTGGTGAGGATCTAAGCCTTATTTATAAGACTTGGAGGCAGTTTAGAGAGTTAAATCCTTCTAGGATAAGTCAGTGGGGTCTCTATTTTTATAAGATTGTCTCTCTCTGATGCGGGGGGATGTGGTGAGGTCGATCACCATCTTCCTCATAGGATAACTACATTGAATCCACAAGGCTCCCTGGACTCATTAATAAAGCTTCCTTGAATCTATGAGGAAAAATCTTGAATCCACGAGATAAAATTGATAAAAATCAAAATTTTATTGAATCATAATATAAAAGTTAACATTAAAAACTGAATTTAACAACCTTATATATCTCTAAATAAATCATAATTCGTACTTATTAAAAATAGTAAGTTCCCTAAAATAGTAAGTTACTAAAAATAGTAAAATTCTAATTAAACATTATTACTAAGTAGACTCATTCTAAAACTCGTTGCTTAAAAAAATAGAAACTCCTAAATAAATAAAAACTCCAAAAGAAAGGAAATGCACTAAAAATTGAAATTACTAAAAATAATAATTTTTTCCTAAAATCTCATTTTTCTGCCGCAACTACGCAGTTTTCTAGTAAAACGAACAATTATTTCACTATGAAACGAAATTTCAATAGGAATTCATATGTTTTGCGTCCTATAACTCTTTCCAAATAAAAAGTTATGGCTGATTTATGGTCTGCCTCCTTTTGGTCCATTCATGTGAAAATTGCTGATTTTTATCGACTTTCCCTTGATCTTTGTCTAGTACATGTACGATAGGAATCTGTTTGATCCACGCCCTTGATCAGGAGGTTCTCTCCCTATATCACTCTCCCCCACTTGGAAAAAACTCGACCTCGAGTTTTACCTCAAGTTATAATGGATATTCGCTTTCATCTTCTTTCACAGCCTTGGCTTGTTACTCATACTCAGAGTCACCAACGGAATTGATTGTTGATATGTGTCTTCGACCAATCCTTGACATAACGCAGCAAGCCTTGTTGTTTTCTTCTCAGCGTGGGAAGAAAAATCATAAATGGATTTGCCATACCGTCCACACTACTAAAGATTGACTCTATTTGAGAAAACCTAGCATCCTGCACAACGTACAGATTTGCAGGAAATTCATCGTCCATGATCATTTCGGATTGTATTGCCGGCATGACATCTGCTGAGATGTCGATGGAATCTAACACAACGAGATCCACAACTTCTGGGACATCTGTGGGATCTTCTTCATTATTCACAACACTTGGAATAATGATCTCCTCTACTTCCAGATGAACTTGATCATTATTAGAAACAATGGGGGAATGAATCTTGTTTCTTCTTTCCATGATCTCGATTTCTTATGGCTCAACAGATTCATCAGCGTGACTTGGAGCGGGCACAGAAGATTCCTCCTCCACTTTAAACGTTTCGAGAGGTTCTCCTGTGTTTGCATGAATGACATATGTGCGCTGTTGATAGCCTTTTGTTTCCACAAACATGACATGTGCATCGCTGACGGGGCTGGGAATCTGTTACGGCTCTGTCTTACTAAAATATTCTTCGTTGTATAGAAAACGGGCTAGGAATCGTCGTTTCATCCTCTGCCACGAGCGAATTAGTGGTTTTCCTTCTTGTTTCCTACTCATCTGCACGTCTTTAATCCACCGATCCCAAACGTCCTCATCCAAGTGAAATGTCGTGATCGAGATTTTTCTTTCTTAAGGAATTTGCATGTAGTTGAAGTGGTATTCTACTTCAGAGAGCCATTTGTCGATGCAATCATGGCTATTGAAAATGCGAAGTTCTATCGTTCCTTGTAAGGTCAATTTTTTAATTGATTGGTTTAACGACTATGGGAAGTTGACCATTACCTTAAACACATGGCGGAAAAGGCACATCCGCAGAACGGTAGAGGGGTGCCTGCAGTCCTTGGATAGTTATCCGCCTCTCCTGGTGGAAAGCTTTCATTCTTTCCGAAAAATGATTAATCCCTTAATCACCGTTAGTAGGGATTTTGTCCATACCTTTGTAAAGAGACATCAACCTGAGGAATAAGCCTCACTTTGATACCATTTAACACAGTGGGGATGTGGTGAGGTCGATCACCGTCTTCCTCACAAGATAACTACCTTGAATCCACAAGGCTCCTTGGACTCCTCAACCGGGTTTCCTCAAATCCACGAGGAAAAATCTTGAATCCATGAGATAAAATTGATAAAAATTAGAATTTTATTGATTCTTAATATGAAAGTTAACATTAAAAATAAATTTAACAACCTTATATATTCATAAATAAACACTAATTCGTACTTACTAAAAATAGTAAGTTTCCTGAAATAGTAAATTACTAAAAATAATAAAATCCTAATTAAACACTACTAAGTAGACTCATTCTAAAACTTATTGCTTAACAAAAATAGAAACTCTTAAATAAACAAAAGCTCTAAAAGGAAGGAAATACATTGAAAATTGGAATTACTAAAAATAGTAACTTTTTTCTAAAATCCCATTTTTCTGTTGTAACTGCGTATTTTCTGGAGAAACGGACGGGCGCATGTGGGTTGGTTCACCCCAAAATAAAATTTTAATAGGAATCCATATGTTGTGAGTTCTGTAACTCCTTTCAGATCAAAAGTTATGGTCGATTTCGGTCCACTTTCTTTTGGTTTATGCATGCGAAAATTGTCAATTTTTATCGACTTTTCCTTGATCTTTGTCTGGTCCATGTGCGATAGGAATGTGCTTGATCTATGCCCTCGATCAAGAGGATCTCTCCCCACATCGCTCTCCATCCATGTCGGGGAGATCCTATTAGGGATAGCGGGAGATCCCAGAATATTCGGATCGGGTATCTAGTATCTTCGTAGATATATTCAGACCACCATTAGGTGGTAGTGTTGCGGACCGCCCTTAGGTATTCGTCTGTTCCTAGCTGATGGTTCAATTCCCGAGCTCTTCCACTCGTGTTTGTTTCGGAGTTTAGTCCTTAGGTGAGGTGAGGTCTTCAATAGTGTTTGTCTCCTAAGCGAATTATTGTTGACTAGTTCTCGGTCATCGATCTTACCCAACGACCAGGCCTCATCTTATCAATGATCGGGTGCCGAGGCTAATATAGGTTTCACCATAGAGTCCTCGGCTTGTCCTGAGGATCACTACGTGGGTTTTTTTGGAATGAGCTTCCTCACATCTGTGGGCCATGGGCCAGCTCGGATTATCCCCATAATTGGGCTAACATGGAGGATAGAATCAACCCTATTGGCATCCCATCCCGCTGTAGAACTGGTGTTGCAGAGGATTCCTCCCCGGTAATGGGTCGGGTCCAAGTCCATTCTGTAAAATAAATAAGGTTATTTACACGGTTGAACACATCCAGTGGACCGATGGGATCTCACACACGTGTGAGGTACACGGGTGACTTGTGGATGGCCTCTCTTGTATACCCATGTGGCTTAACAATGATCATTCAATTATTAAAAAAATTAACATAAATATATAGTAACATGTATACTATTACTGCTAAAGTTAAGGGGTACCAGAATCCATTTTTAACAGTGTAAAAAATGGTGGACCTGAACGAAAAACTATTTTTGAAACGGGTCTAAACTTGGACCCAGACCCGTCTAAATAGGGTCGGGTACCTCGCTTACCCACAGGATCCAACCACCCTTTCTGTGGAAATGTACTCTTGGAGGTCTCTTCCTGACCGTATATTTTTGGGACACAAATTGAAAGGTCAGGATCTAGCTAATGAGCAGATTTTGGGTTTATCGTAAATCACGGTGGATGCCACAGCACTAGAGCTGGGCACAAACTGAAAAAGCACGGCTTGGATTGGTTCAAATAAAAGTTCAAACCAAACCAAGCTTGGTAGTCAAGCTCGTTCGAAAAAGCAAGCCAAGCTCAAACTACCAGCTCGGCTCAGCTTGAAGCACGGTTTGATTCGGCTTGTAGGTCGTAATCAGACTGTTTCCATGGTTTGATCCACTTGAGCTTTAGACATGATTCCTTTTTAGGATCATGTCCTAAAATGATATGTAAAAACGGATGGATAATATCGATAATACATATACATAATGATGTGGATAATGCATAATATATATGCATGAATGCATAATGTTTCTTTGCACTTGTAAAATTATGCTTGTGTACTTGTTTGGAAAAGGCTATTACACGTTTATTTAAAGTTGTACTCATACTTTGAAGAATGTTAAACATCATATAGTAAGATACTTTGTATTTTTATTTTTTCTAACCTTTTAAATTCTTTTCTACTTGAACAAATAAACAAAAAAAAGAGCTGTCACCTGTTCGAACTCGGCCTTTCGGCCAAACCGATCCCGACTGGAACCAGATGTTTTTGGAGCAAACCAAACTTAGGCCACATGGGTCGGCCCAAAGCCCAAACCGGACCGATCTACAAACTGAATCGGCACAAGAACAAGCCAAACCAAACTAGGCCAACTCAGCTCGGCCCGGATCGTTGCCCACCTCTACAGAACGCCAATGTTTTAGATAGGATCGTCAGTAAGTGAAGGCCCCCTCACACACGTGTTAAAGACTCATCCATTCATTAGGTCGGGCACACCACCAACAAGCATGCCATGGATCAAAAAGTAACGTTGGTCCACTGATCAGGGAATGCGAGAAAAATGGGCACCCGGAAAACAATGCCTAACCGTTCAAATTCTAACATACACGTGTGGCTCAATTGACTTGTATAACGTAGATGGCATGTTCCTAGTACCCACTACCAGATGAATGGCCTTGATCTCTGACACGTGTTTTGCCCCTCACATGAGGGACTCGTTGAATCACGACCCAACATGATAATTCTACTTACCACATTGGTGAATAGCATAAGCCGGATGGGCCCAGTCACCAGGATTTAAATCTGACCCCAGCCCAGCCCATTACAGCCATAAACAAACCTCGAGCCCGAATCAATTAGGGCTTGTCCACAACTGATGAGTGGGCCCCACAACCAATCACATGGTAGCCCGTCCACGGAATGCATTTCCACAATTGTACTTTTTTTACTTATGGACTTGTTACCGTCCAATAGAAATCCTTAACAAGTCCTTTTGGACTATTTGTTAGTAGAATCGAGTGTTCATAGGCTATGAGTGTAAAAGCCTCCAGTTGGGCCCCACCATGTTTTAGGCTTGATAACTAAACAGGCCAGGCTGTCAGTTATCCTTCTGAAAAGGCCCAACAATTCGGCATTAGGGCCTGTTTGTTAACATTGAAAAAAATCACATAACAGGCACTATATACCTCAAGTGTTATTTGTCAACTCTGAATTCGGAAAATGCTTCATGCTTTTTGGTGGAGTTTTTTTTGGAAGGGAGGTCTCACTTAATGGGGAATACATAATGCACTCTTTCTTTCATAAGCAAAATTTTTTACTTCCAAATCTGCTACTGCCACAAAATTTCCGAATGGATTGCATAATACATAACCCAACTTTTTACATGTAGAATTTCTCTAGCTCCACCAAAATTTATGTGTTAAATCCACGCCATCCATCAACTTTTTCGGATCATTCTACAACATGAGCCCAAAAAATGAGGCATATACAAAGTTCAAGTCAAGCATGCCACAGAGATCCGCGGGAATTAAACAACTACCCTTGAAACCTTCCTAGGGTCCACTGTCAAGTTTATTTTGCCATCTAACCTTTTCATAAGGTCTGTTTCTTGTAGTATGGCCTACTTGAGCCTTAGATTTGCCTGTTTTTTTGCCTCATGCCCTAAAATAATATGAAAAAATGAAAGGACGGTGTGGATAAAATATATACATCAAGGTAGGTCCCGTAGAGTCTCTGACAGGACCATCCATTTCTAGCTAGGTCCGAGTTGGGTCCCTAGAGTTGGACAACGAACTGAACCGAGTCGACCATGGGCTAGGTTGGTTCGGTTCAGTTGCTGATTGGGTTGTGTTTGAACAATGATCAAAATAAACATTCGAACAATGAGCCCCTATTCCTGTTCGGTTCGGTCTACTCAAGTACATGTTTGAACGTTTTTTATTTTGAACAATTATTTTAGTTCGAAACAAATTTTTTTTTTCATGCAAAAATATTTTTGTTTTAGTATATTTTTGCAAATTACAAATCACAAATAGTAAGATTTTTAATCAACCGAACCACAAGTCATGACTCATACGTACATCATTTACAAATCAAATATTAAGAATATTAAATATTTAAAAATAGAAAGAGGAAAGGGGTTTTGTTCGGACCTTTGGAGCTGGACGTGCAGACTGACAAGCAGAGTTATGGGCGAAATTAAACGACGAGCAGGAGCTGCATGTGCAGACTAACGAGCAGAGGGATGACCAGAATGGAGGAATTGGATGACTGAATCGCAAGCAGGACTGACGAGCAGAGGGATGGCCAGACGTCTGGCAAGACTAAAGGACAAGTAGAGGATGGTCAGAATCACGAGCAAGGTGCCCAGCAGATGGTCAGAATTGTGAGCTGGGTTAGGGCCTTGGTCAGTTCAGTGAACAGGGGTGAAAGGGTGGGACCGTGGGAGTGGTAAGGATGAGCAGAGGGAGGGGGATGACCGGATGAGATAGCGGGATGGCCGGATAACCAGGTGGGGTTAGGGTTTCGGTGGTTCGTCGGGCAGGGTGAAAATGTGGCTAGGGCTGACTCAGGATGAGTGAAAAACGAGTGGTAAAAAAAAAAATTATTTATATTTCTCTTCTGAACCAAATCGGACAACTTCGGACCGGTTAAACGAACCGTATCAAATCGAATCGAATTGAACGGATGTTTGTTCGTGTACGGTTTGAAATATTTTTAAACAAC
This sequence comes from Liriodendron chinense, assembly GCA_003013855.2. NCBI lineage: Eukaryota > Viridiplantae > Streptophyta > Magnoliopsida > Magnoliales > Magnoliaceae > Liriodendron > Liriodendron chinense. Next base: position 21,020 of record PVNU02002494.1, on the reverse strand, counting down.
CAAAATCAGGTTCGATTAGGTTCAATTTACTTTTGAACTGGTTGTTCGGATCTTTTTTTTTTTTTAATCTAACTTAGAGTACTGTTCAGTAATTTGTTCTCCATGTCCAGCTCTACCAATCCCAGCCATATTTGAGAAATGGATTGCATGGCGTGCACATGCGAACCTTCCTAGTGTGTTGATGTCCCAAGTTTTGTGGGCTCCACCATGATGTGTGTGTTATATCCACACTGTTTGCTCATTTATGAGATACTTTTAGAGCATGGGCCCAAAAATAGGCAGATCCGGCGAGAGGACCCCATTATGGAAAGATGGGGGATTGAACGTCTACCATTGAAAACTTCTTGGGGACCATACAAGTTTTGAGTCAACCTGATATTTGTTTTTTACCTTCATCCATGTCTTTATGAACTCATGAACACGTTGGATGATAAATAAACATTATGGTGGGGCATAGGAAGATATCAATGGTAGGAATAATTGTCTGCACTGCCTTTTGTTTTATGGTCCACTTTAGCTTTGTTTCTGCTTCAGTTTTAGGTTCATGATAAAAAATGATATCGCCAAATGAATGTGCAGTGTGGATATAACACATATGGTGGGGCTCACAGAACTTAGTGACGCCAACACAACACCGAGCACCAAGCACTCTCATCCCAAGTCCAGACGTGGATTGCCTATTTAGCACGGTGGCTACTGGACACGCCGTGGGCCCACCATGATATATGCATTTTATCCTCCATCTATTTTTCCAGATCATTATATGGCATGAGCCCAAAAATGAGACAGACCCAAATCTCAAGAGAACAGTGGTGATTGAATGCCCACCCTTAAAAATTCCTAGGGCCCACTGTAATGTTTATTAACAATCCAGCTGGCCCCATTCCCTAGCTCACCGGCTGTGCTGGGCTAGGGCATTGGCCCGCCCTAGCTCTCACATAATACAAGGAAACTTTCTAGATAACATCACATAACCTATAGTGAATTATCAACCAGTGTGGAAGTCAATGACCCAAAGACCAGGAATGTGTGGGCCGACCATGGCTGGGCTTTCTCATATGCACTTTGGGCCGTTTTGGGCCGAGAGTTCAAGCTGGATTCGTTTTTGAACTAGGCTAGAGCTTTGGTTTTGATCTCTCTTCCATTGAAGGCTATCCCGAGTCCAACCTCGATCAGGACCGTTCATTAAGGTAATGACTTAGAGTGGGCCCAAATTTTAATCTCATAGACTGGGCCTATTCTGAATTTGAAGCCCACTAACAATTACTGGGCCTGACCCATAAGAAATTTCTAGGAATGTAGTTTCGGCTGTTCAATGTGCAAGTTGCATGCAGTCGGAGGATTGTGGCCTACACATTGACAACCACAATCGAACATTGACTCTTAAAAAATGTTACATGGTCTTAAAAGCTACAATCCAGTACGAATACGTCCCACCATTTTATGGCCCAAATATCTATCTGGGCCCAAGTGGGCCCACTTATGATCACGGTGGGTCACCCTGATCAGGTGATCACAACCATTCAAATAAGGTCCATCCGTCTTTACTTTGAATGCCCATTTTGCTTGTGGGTTCGATACAGATGGTGCCCCCTTACCACAGTGTTATATGGGGGATGGGTTATCACCTCTAGATTGCATCTTAAATGATGATATGAACCCTTCATGTTCTCATTAATGCCTCACAAAGCAACCACTTTAAGAGATTATCTTAACCTTTGAGCCTTGAGCTTTGGATTTGAATATGAGTCATTCTTTTAATTAGTTTATTTTAATTGAAAGGTTGGAGCACACCACTTGTAATTTTATTAATGTACAAAAATAAAGCCAGCCTTATAATTTTATTAATGTACAAAAATAAAGCCAGCCTTATATTCAAGGAAGATCACTTCTCAATATTAGTAATCAAACGTCCGTCAGATTTCTCAATTCTCTAACGTAGCACCGTAAATGGGATCAACAATACCAGATATCTCGAGGAATTTCTTCATGTGATTGCCATAAATCGACTAATACTCTTGAGAGTCACTCTCCACCCTAAACTAATCATTAGGTAGCCTGTCTTGTAGTACTCTTACATCAGCTATAGTCATAGTCTTGCCATAATGTTAGCCTCTTGGACCTCAGTGCTTTGACCGCTTGATGGCCCACTTTGCTAATTACAATGCAAGTATCACATGGTCTACACTCACACTAAACAATGGGATTTGGAATGATCGAATGGGTGTGCAAACAAAAAACAAATTAACTTTTTGTACCATGTGGCTATATATATATATATATATATATATATATATATATATATATATATATATATATATATATATATATAATGGGAAATGGTACTATGAGGTCGACCTCATGGGAAGTTCCCATGAGGTCGAGCTGTGTGGGCCCCACCGTGATGTGGATCGGAAATCTACCCCATCAGTTAGATGCACCATTCCATAATGGGACGCGGGCTTGAATATCAAGTCAATTGATGACTTAGGTGGGCCACACCACAGGCAACAGTTGAGAGGGGTTATCCGCCCATTAAAACCTTCATGATTGCTTGTTGGGCCCACTGAGATGTGGTTCACAAATCCAGCCCATCCATTGTGTGTGTATCACTTGGATGAGGGTTGGAGCAAGTTTCAGCCACATCCAAAACTCAGGTGGGACCCACCAAGTGATTTTAGATAATTTAGGCATGCCTTCACATGGTTTTTGATGGTATGGCCCACCAGAGTTCCATATACGGCTGCTTTTGGGATATCCCATATTCTAAAGAAGACCTATCAAATGCATGGTGATGATTTCCGATCCACATCACAGTGGGGCCCACACAGCTCGACCTCATGGGAACTTCCCATGAGGTCGACCTCATAGGACTCATAGTCTACTATATATATATATATATATATATATATATATATATATATATATATATATATATATATATATATATATATGCGCGCGCGCACCCCCCCCCCCCCCCCCCCCCCCCCCCCCCACCCCCCCCCACACACACACACATATATATATATATAGAGAGAGAGAGAGACACACACACACCACGCCATATATAAAATTCCAAGACACATGTGGGTGTTTGCCTCTTAAAAACTCTTTACTATGCTACACTTTCTAACTACAATGACCAAAAGACAATCATGACTACAACGAGGTGGTTGATGGATTATAAAAGTCTCATTTACATTGGGCTAGCTTCCAACATCTTTCCTTAAATTTAACTTAAAAAAAAAAAACTAATATTTGATTGATCGTATTCGATCCCATGAGATCTTCAATTATTAGTGATCTTAAAAGTTTATCTGCTTAAACTATATCCAGTTGCTATTTATGTCAAGTATAAATTGTGCTAAAATTCGAATCTTACATGTCTCATCTTGGCATTAGATTTATACAATAAGTATACTCTTGATTTTATTCATCTTGGAATACTTCTGCTTGTCACATTCACCAATGAGTTACAAATTTAATTAGAATTTTTCGAACTCCATCATATGCTGATACTTCAAGGCATGATATTTTATTAATACGATCACACATAAAATATTGGGAAACCTGACGGAAGCGAAAATTAAATGAAGCAATCACAATGGCAATCAAGGCAAATCAACACACAAAGAAGGCAATTCGAACTTTACATGGAAAAACCCTCGTGAGAAAAAACCATGGCACAAAGTGACTAATCCACTATACAATCGAAGTTACAAGAGATGAAAAAGAACACTACTCGGATCAAGCCCTACAAGAGAAACCCAAGCTAACACAAGTTCTTGCTCTCACCCTAGAAGTCTCTCAAACCTCCTCACGCATCTAGGATATCCTAATCCGGCTTACACCTTACTTATATAGGAATAGAAGCGGATTTAGAAACATCTTACGCAAAACTGTGCAAGACAGCTCAAATCAACATATGATCGATCGGTTAATCAAGACTGCCCAAACTATATTCGGTCGTTTGACAGTACCACACATTTGGTCGGCCAAAACCACGCAAAAATGTCCAGAGAGTTCACTGTGCAAAATCTACTGAGGTCGGTCGCCTGACCAGTCTTCTTGATCGCCCGCTATTCAACATAGATTTGAGTCACCTAATTCCAACAATCTCTGCCGTGGCTCTAATCTTCATGCTGAACCTCGCCAAACTCGATCATCTATCTTTCATTTCTAGTTCATCTTCATCATAGCTCCATTGCTTCTCGTGCCTCTATCGATTTTACTCTAGTACCTCCACACTCAACTCGCTCACGCGGCCCTTATATGCTTGCCACATACGAGCAATCGTGGATTCCTCTACAGACTCTGCAGCTCCACCGTAAGAAGTGCTCCTAATCAACTTGTAAAGATGGCCACACTTCCGTGCTTTCATCATCACAAGTTCTCCCTTTGTTACTTTACAATACCGATCGAAGACAGTGAACTTGCACCCCATCACCTCGAGTGCACCAAGAGATATTAAATTCTTCTTTAGCCTAAGGACATGCCTCACATTTATCAAGACTCGTTCGATCTTATCGAACATCCTAATAAACAACTTACTAATACCAACAACCTTATAGGCATAGTCATCGTCCAAGAACATCGATCCACCATCATACTCGTCGTATGTTACGAATGAACTCTGGCTAGGACATATGATACGATGCACTTGAATCCATGAACCACTCTCCACTGAGTTGCCCAAATCCGAATACTGTTAATACATCATAAACATTACTATCGTCCTTTGCGGGTTTCACGGTATTAGCCTCCTTAGAAAAATCTTTAGACTTATCTTGCTTTGACTTAGGATTCTGACAATCCCTCTTCATGTGCCCTGTCTCCCCACAATTTCAGCACATTCATAACCAATGCTTCCGTAGAAGAATGAGAACCCACGTCATCATTTTCTTTCTCATTGCCTTCGATTGGAGGGCTAAAATAATGGTCTTCAACGCTAATGGTCTTCCTACCTGCGCATAAAGAGTCATTAAACGACTCATATTAATCTGGAAGAGAATTCAACAAGATGCATGCTTGATATTCACCCTTCATCTATTCATTTATATCCAACAGTTTGCAAACGACCCTATTGAAATTACTGATGTGGCTCTTAACATCGGTCCCCTTTGTCATATTCAAATTGAACAACTGAAGCATTAAATACAGGCGGTTTTTTAGAGATTTTTTTGCGTAGATGTTCTCCAACTTTGCCCATGTATCAGCCGCAGTCTTTTTTCTCATGACGTTGTACATGACCTCATCCGTTAGGCATAACTGGATTGGGAAATTGGTTTTTTGATCCACCTTCCACTCTTTTTCTTTCATAGTCTCTACTTGCTTCCCAAGGAGCGTATATTCCAATCCTTGCTGAACCAGGAGGACTTTCATCTTAACCTTCCATAATTCAAAATTATTTTTCCTAGAATACTTCTCTATATTGAATCTCATGCTTGACGCCATTAAAACCTCGTCTTAGATTTTGTTTGCCTCCTAATGTACGATATGATACTACTTATTGGGATTGTGGAAGCGAGAATCAAACGAAACAATCAAGGAAAATCAACCCACAAAGAAGGCAATCCAAATTTTATGTGGAAAAACCCTCACGGGAAATAGCCACGGCACAAAGCGACTAATCCATTATAAAATCAAAGTTAAAAGATATGAAGAAAAACACTACCCGAATCAAGCCCCACAAGAGAAACCCAATCTAACACAAGCTCTTTCTTTCACCCTAGAACTCTCTCAACCCTCCTCACGCATCTAGGAGACCCTAATCCTGCTTATACCCTACTTATTATATAGCAATAGAACTGGAATTAGAAGTATCTTACGGAAAACTGCACAAGACCGCGCAAATCGACATACGATCGGTCGGTTGATCGAGACCGTCCAAACTACCTTCGATCACCTGATGATCACGTCTTCTGTCACCGAAACCATGCAAAAACGTTCAGAGAGTTCACTATGCAAAATTCGTTGAGGTCGATCACCCGACCAGTTCGCTCGATCGCCCGACAACCTTGTTCAACATAGATTTGAGTCACCTAATTCCAATATATAATAGCTCATAAATTTTTTTCTATATCCATACACCTTTCCAAGCTAAGTAGAATTTTACTTTTCTCATCATTTTCTTCATTCGTAAAATTCTTTGTAATATGCTTATTGTTGCCTTTTTATTCTTTTCTTCAAAATCCATGTGGTCAAAACTCAAGAAATTAAAATCTACAAATTTCTACTTTACAAAACACACCTTTAAGATTTCAATATCATAAAATTTTCTTTGATTGACTTCTTCAAATTTTCCCATGAAGAAAAAGAAAATCTTTGATACTAGTATCTTGATCATACCCCACTTTTGTAGATTCTAAAGCATTTGCTATATTTTTGTATCCCACTTTTGAAGTGTTATTATAGGTTTTATTTTTATTTTTTTTACACACACTCACATAAACACTCACACCACATGGACACACTCTGTGTGTGTGTGTGTGTGTGTGCGCGTGCATGCATGCGTGTGTGCATGTGTGCGTGCGTGTGCGTGCGTGCGTGCGTGCGTGTGTGTGTGTGTGTGTGTGTGTGTGTGTGTGTGTGTGTGTGTGTGTTTCGGCTTCCTCCTCGCACCACACTCGACAACGAATGCCTAGCAGTGAACGCCCGAGCATCCACCACAACCAAGTAGGTTTTTATGTTATTTACTTATTTATTTTGTTTGAAATAGAAAATACTCTAGTTTTGGAGGTTTTTTGGGTTGAAAGATTGAGGTTGGATCAGCTGGTTGGGTCAAGTCAGTTGGGGTCTTTGGTTGCTCTATATAAAAAAAAGAGAGACAAAGCTCGGCTTGGCTCGAACAAAGCTCAATCGGCTCGACTAGCAAGCCAAGCTCGAGTGGCTATTTTGAGCTCGATGCTTAAGCCAAGCCAAGCTCAAGCTCAATGGGCCACTGATCAAGCCAAGCTCAAGCTTTGTCAAGCTCGGCTTGAGCTTGGCTCGTGTGCAGCTCTAGTAATAGTCAGACCGTTATCCATTTGGTAATGAATCAGGTGTACCATTCAAGAACTAAGCACATTGATATGAAGTTCCATAAGATATGAGAGGTCATTGCATCAGGGGAGATTCTATTTCAGAAGATTCATACAAGCAAGAATGCCGCAGATATGTTGAAAAAGCCAGTGACCACAGAGAAATTCAATCATTGACACTAGTCATTGGATATGAGCACCCTTGCACAAGGGTGCAGATGGAGCTATGTTCCAGGTGGAGGGATGTAGGGAGCAGTCTACAATTAAGGTGGAGGCAAGCACGTGTGTTCCTTAGGGTGATTTGGCAAAATGCAAGTCAAGGTAGAGATTGTTGTATAAATCCGTAGATTCTACCAATGTTATTGGGCTCGGTCTAATCAAATTCGGTTGAAATTTCAGTTTCCTCGTTGGGCAATTTTGGCAGTCTTCAGTGCGACCGAGTATAGGCTCAGTGCGATCGAATTATAGTAGATCTTCAGTTTTGACACTGTGAAGAATTGGAGGTTTTCGGCTACAACCGGAGGTTCGTTGGCTAGCTTTGGTGGCTGAAGGTTAAGTTCGGTCTGAACAAAGGTGTAACCAACTGCCTTACGCGGTTTTGTGTAAGTGTGTGTATTTAAATTCATTTTTGCTTAGGGCTTCGGGCCTGTTTGTTAACGTTAAAAGAAATCACAAATGCAGAACTTCGCGTTAAGTGTTGTTTGTTAACGTTGAATTCAGAAAGCACTCCAGGATTTTCCCTCAATTTTTTTCAACGAAGGAGGCTTGGCTTAACGGTGAATCCAGAATGCGCTCCATCAATCTTTTTTTAAAAATCCAAAATTGCCCTTGACAACAGAGATTTTCTCCTTTGCGTAATACATAACCCACTTTGAACGTATGGAACTTCTTTAGGCCTACCATGATTTATGTTAGATCCACACCGTCCATCAACTTTTGCAGATCATTCTAGAGCATGAGCCCAAAAAATGAGACACATCCAAATCTCAAGTCGACCACACCACAGAAAGTAATGGGAATTGAACGACTATCGTTAAAACCTTCCTAGGGTCCACCATGAAGTTTATTTGGCATCTAACATCTTCATATGATTACACAAACCTGAATAAAGGGAAAACACAAATATCAACTTGATTAGAGCCTTCTGTTACCTCAAGAAGTCTTCAATGTTAAGCGCCCTAATTCCCACTATTTCCTGTAGTGTGGCCCAGTTAAGCCTTAGATCTGCCAGTAGTGTGGCCTAGTTGAGCCTTAGATCTGCCTAGTTTTTTGTCTTATTCTTTAAAATGATAGGAGAAAATGGATAGACGGTGTGGATAAAACATATACAGCACCATAGGCCCCACAGAGCCCCTAATAGGACTGTCCGTCTCCAACTAAGTCCTAGTGGGGGTAGCACACAATCACCGCCCAGATTTGCACGATGCTGATTTCCTGCAAAGCTTTTCTTGCAAAGCTTTTTACATGAAGTTTCTACATTGGGATGGGAGCTGGGGCCCACCGTTATGTTTGTGGGAAATCCACCCCACCCATCCGTTCTATGAATTTATTTTAGGACATGCTACTAAAAATGAGGCGGATCCAAAACTCAAGTGGGCCGCACAAGAGGAAATAGTGGGGATCCAATGACCACCATTGAAACATTTTTATTACCACAAAAGCTTCGTATTAAGCTAAGTTTAATTTTTCTATTTTTTTTCACTTCATCTCAGTGAGAATGACCTTATAAACAGTTTGGATGGCATATAAACATCAAGGTGTAGCAGAAGGTTTCAACGATAGAAAACACTTTCTGATGTTTTCGCTCTCATGTGGTTGCTTTGAGTTTTGGATCCACCTAATTTTTTGTCTCATGTCCAAAAATGATATGGAAAAATGGATGGATGGAGTGGATTTCTCACAAACATCATGGTGGTCCCAACGTCGCATCCCAATGTAGGAACTTCTTGCGAAAGGCTTCTGCAGGAAATCCGTGTCCGGATTCGCAAGGGAAGCAGACTGCGTGGTGTGCCACACACCACCGACTTCTGTTTTGTGTTGACATCAACAAGTTCTATGAGCCCACCATCATGTGACTACATCCTTGCTCTCCATCCGTATTGAAAGCTCTTTCTTGGGCATGATAAAAACATGAACCATATCAAAATCTTAGATGGACCATAGTACATAAACATTGGTAAATGAAGGAGATCCAAATCTTAGATGGACCATAGTATAGGAAAGCTTTAAATTAAGATGATATTTGTGTGGTATCTTCATGTAGGTCTTTATGACCTTATCAATAGGTTGGACAGAAAAAAAAAAAAAAAAGAAAAAAGAAAAAAGAAAAAAAGTTTCCAGGTGAAATCCATGAAGTTTTTAATGGTAGGGATTCAATCATGATAGTGGACACAGGGGCATATGTGTCAACTTAACATATTTCAAATATTTAAGATGTTAGTTAACAATGAAGTTGTTCTAAATCAGATTCTTAGTCTCTGACTTCAGATTTCAGATTCAGGCTTTAGACTTCATATTTAACAAACATGCCCTTAGTTAATACAATTCTTACAAGTTTTCTCTCTAAGGGCTAGAGTTTAGTGAAGTGAGAGAGTTTTCGATGCTTGTAAGGGCTTGGAAATGAAATCTCAAGGGGTGCGCATCGTAAGGAGAGATTGGGAAGTCTGTAATCGAATAAGGTGAGTGGTGTAACTCAAAGGCTTTTGATTATAGTGGATCTCTGTCGCTTTATACCGTGGTTTTTTTCCCGCAAAGGTTTTCCACATAAAATATTTTATGTCATGTGTTTGCTTGATTATCGTTTGGTTATTCTATTATTTTATTGTGATTGTTTCATTTTTTATATTCCTGAACGTACTTCCGCAAAACACATGGTTTGAGGGTGGTGTTAGATTCAAATTTCTAACGCCTAGGGTTAATCCGAGTTTGTTGGGTGGCCTAAATCCCAACACATAAAAACCCAAGATGAGTCCTTACTCATGCCTCGGTGGTTGACTCACAAGAGTTTCAATACGATGTCATTGGTTCAAGTACCCACTGTAGTGTGAGTGGGCGGAGGGTGTGGGTGCGTGTTAAAAAAAAAAATCAAAGAAAAAAACCTTCCCCACCTTTGCTAGGCTTCTACTGTAACCAGTAAGACTAGCATGCAAGCAAGAGAAGACCGAAAACCAATCACGACTGTAATACCTATGGCAGAACGAAAAATTCCTTCCCATCAATGCGTGGATTACCTTTCTGGGCGCCCAATGTATTTACTTTTCAACGTTCCAAATTCATCTTCATTCACAATCACCCCTTCAACGTATGTTTCTTAGGGTGGCCCCCTGTAGCATAGGATCTAGAGTGTGAAGGGTTCAGATCATTACCTGGAGATGCAATCATAGCCGTGTGGTACATAGCACCTTAGCCTATCAAAACCCTTTGCGTGCCCTTTATTTATGTAGATGTAATTACCCAATCACGGTTTTCTTTGGATTATGTGCAATCTACGGTGTATTCCTTTTTCCTTGGCCTGCGCAGGAATTCAAACTGGATCATAGCTCTAGGTCGTAGCTGGCTAGCTAAGTTATTCTTTTCTGACATTAACATCTAACAACCGCAATATTCGCAAGTTATTCTCTTAGTGACCACTAAACTCATCATTAAGGATGACCATTTGAAAGGCCACGATAAAATAGTAGAAGCACTTCATGAATACTGCCATATAAAATAAAAGATGGGGCCCACAGATGAACAATTAGATCTAGTCCAGATCCACCAGATGAACTACACTTACAGGAAATGGCCCCACTGCAAATACCCACCTTGAAACCTAGCTATGGGTGATCCCATCCCAATCAAATCATGGGAATTGAAGGGTGCAGCTTAACCACCGGTCCTATTGCCATCTTCTTTCTTCCCAATATATTCTATTTTCCTTTGATTATTGGTTCGTTGGCTGCAAATGAACCATAATCGCTAACGTCTCCTTTCAACGACTGTGATAAGATTGAGATGTCTTACCTTAACATATAAGTGTGCAATACTATGGCAGGGGTGACTAGTGTGGCGAGGGGAGGGATATAGAGAACAAAAAGGAGAGGTTCATAGAAGAAAGAGAGGCATGCAAGTGTATGACACACATAAAAAGAGAGAAGGAAATATTGGGTGACCATAGCATTTTTTGTGAAGCACTCAAGTCTCCAGTCTGCCTAATTTTTAAGCTGACATTTTTTCATGAGCTGATTCAATTGATTTATGGAGTGGGTGTTAAAGTGTTCCCCATATAACCTTTGTCTTATGGTCCCTTAATTAAATCTTATGTGAAGGCTATGGGTGATAGGAAGTAGGTGCAATCTATGACCTCTGTTGTGCTATAAAACCTCAACCATTCCATGCAAAGCTGATATTATTTTATGATGGATTTGTCACCTCTTAGCCATTGTTGGGGAGACTAATTGCAAGGGAATAATGTTCAAAGCTGTTGGCATCATGTAAATAAAGTAAGCAAATAAACTATTAAGGGTGTTGCAAGCTACGTACGGTTAGCAGTATCCCATTTATGGGTGGAAAAGCATGGCCTGAAAGAGGGTTCCTTTAATCCGACTTGACACTGAAATGGACTGGAAACCTCACTAACACCAATATCTGATTGATGATAAGAACCTTTCTATCTTCTATCATTTCTGATTTGAATGGCTGGGAATTCGTTGGAGAATTATTGAACAGCTGTTGGTCCATTACCATTTTTGCTAAGATCTTTTGTTTTTTCTCTCTTTCTATGACTGGATCCAATACAGAGCTATGTATATATGTTAAGATCAAGGTATACAAAAGTGTGTTCAAGTGCATTAATTAGGTGTATTCTAAGTGCATTTAAGTACGTTGGAGTATGGGGTTCTTATCCTTGCCTTGGTGGTAGACTCCAAGGAGTTTCAATACCAGGTCTCGGGTTCGAGTCCTTGAGCTGCACATCAATTCGATTTTAGATGAAATTGAAATTGAATTGGCCAAAAATTTTTAGAATTGAATTGAGATTGAATTAATGAATTTTTCGATTCGATTTTTCACACATTGCATAATAGTACCTCAAATAGTAATATTAATAGAAATACTTCTGAAAACATATACATAATAACTAGTCCATACATAGAAATTAAAAAGATCGTATTGATCCAAAGCTTTTGAGGCCCGAAAAATGATTTTAATGGTTATTCATCACTCTTTCTCTTGGTATGGTCCAACTGAGATTTGATTTTCTTATAATATTGGATCATGTCTTAAAATGAGATGTAAAATTATATGGACGTGATGGATATACAAAAAATACATCAAGGTAAGCCCCACACGGTAGGGGTAACACCCACTAAGTTGTTACCAACGTAATACTTAATTCACTCTTGGCGAACTTTAGAAATTGTGTACTAAGTTACGCTTTTGTTGTACTGATTAAACTTAGTTGTGCCTACTTTGAATGCATTTGGTTTACCACACTATCCATTCATTTTGCCTGCTCATTTTAGTCATTGAGCCCAAAATTGAAGCATATCCAAAACTTGGGTGGACCATGCCACATGAAATAGTGGGAATAATGATTTCCACCGTTGAAACCTTCCCAGGGCCCACAGTAACGTTTATTTATCATCCAACCTATTCGTAAGATCAGGTAGATATGTATGAATAAAAAACACAAATATCGGCTTGATTCAAAACTTCTATGGCCCACAATAATTTTTCAATGGTAGAGGTTCAATTCACACTGTTTTCTGTTGTGTGTGCCACTTGAGCTTTGTATACGCTTCAATTTTGGGCTCGAGCCATAAAATTATCTTTTAAAGTGGATGTACGAAGTGTATAAAATGAATAAATCACCGTGAGTCCTACGGAGTTTACTCAGTACGCAAAGCGCATTGAATTACTAAGTACGCAATCTGATTCGTCTTAGACTCTTGGGTGGGCACGAATATGAAGAATGGTGGTTTCAAAGCTCTATGAGCCCCACCATGGTATATGTGCTTTATCTAGGCCCTCCATCCATTTTTCCATTTGATTCTAAGACATTATCCCAAAAATGAAACATATCCAAATCTCAAGTGGACCACACCACAAGAAAATAATGGGGGATTGACGCTTATTATTGAAAACTTTTTGGGCCCTTAGAAGTTTGGTATCAAGCTAATATTTGTTTTTTCCCTTTCTCTAGGTCTATGTGACCTTATCAACAAGTTGTATGGTAAATAAACATTACGATGGGCCCTAAGAAGAATTTAATAGTAGACGTTCGATCCCCATTATTTTGTTGTGGTGTGATAATCTGAGATATATATCTTTTTAATTTTTGAGAATTTTACTTAAATTCAGATGTAAAAATGTATAGACGACATAGATAAAACGCACTATGATGTATATATTTCATCTATACCGTCCATTAATATATATATATATATATATATATATATATATTTGATCAATCGATTCAATTCGATATAGATCAATTTAATTTTTTATTCGATTTAATCTATTAGAACCGAAAATTGAAATTGAATTTTTATTTTTAAAAAAATTGAATTGAATTGATCTTGGAAAACTATTCAATTCGATTCGATTTATTTGATTCGATTCAATCGATATATTGATCATAAATTGAATTGTGTGTAGCCCTATCGAGTCCCATATGTGGTGAAAATCCACTACGGCGTGAGTTTGGGGTGTGCGCACGTATGCGTCAAAGTGTAAGTCTGTTTAAGTGCATCTGACTGCAATGAATCATAAGCACAAGATTATATGCTGATTTGCTTACAATTTTTAGATTGGTGAATAAAGATGGATGGTTAAGATGAAAATAGTCAACGACCTGATTCCAGCAAATGAATGAACCCATCATTTGGATTCTTAAAGTAAATATATGTTAATGACTGGTGTAGGAACCATCACACTCGACCCACGGGAGTATCATCTAACTTCTCAAAAGCCAAAGCTGAGAATCAAGGGTTCAAAATATCGCTGATAGGTACAATACCTCTCTGAATTTATCATAATAAATAGAGGTGGCATACAATGCACCGGGTGTAGCCCAGCTAACCTGACTAGCGAAACCGTTTTCGACCAGGATTGGATCTACTTGCTTAGCCTGTGGGCTGGGCTGGGCATCGCATGCATCAGCCAGATCAATTTTCAGGTTGGTCCTGGGCTCAAGTCATTTTAGCCCAACTTAAACCAGCCTCGCCTAACTTTATATGAACTAGCTATAATCCCGACAAATATGCTTTCTAAAATGTCTATTTCTTTATGTGTGTGTGTGGCTCACTTGATTGATGGATAGATAAGGAACATTCAAGCCGGAAATAGGGATTTTATTAGTTTTTTTAAGTGTGAACTACGCCCAACCAATTTTTTGGGCTCGGGCTTCAGCTTGCTGTGCTAAGCCCATGTGGTGCTCAGGACTCAAGTCTTACGTGGCGAGCCAGGCGTGGACCTAGCCTCGCCCAGCCATAATCCGGCCGATAGCCACCTCTGCAAATAACCAAAGTGTACCTTCTTGTACCGTCCACCTTTACTTTATTACTGATTGCACCGAAATTAGAGGAAAGGAATGTACGGATACATCTCAATGCCAGCTTGCAATCGAACTACTGACAGTACAGCCAATACAAACAATATAGACACGTCCTAATCAAAATGCAGAAAACGAATTTACGGCGATTCTCCTGCTCTGCTTGCATGAGCATGTGGAAAATATTGCCTGCCCCAGTTCATAAGACATGGCCTATCTATTGGCTTCCTCTGCTGCATGGTATGGCTCCTGTACGTGTATGAAGAAATACAAGCCCGCTTTGGTCGAATGGGTTGATACGGATGTAGTGATCATCTTGAAAAAAGAAAAAAGAAAAAAAGAAGAAGAAGACAATAAAGGCAATTGAAGCCAAGGAAATGTTGTGAATAAAATAATTCTTGTTAAGGAATAAAAGGAAATATTTGAGGGGTTATAATTGTTGGAGTGTTAAGTCCCTTCGTATACATTGATACACCATCCTCTAACGAGCTTTTAGATCAAATGGTGATTCGACATCCTATCAAAGCATAATGTTAAGTGTTTGAATCCCTGAAGTAGCAAAAATGCCACTGGTAATATATTTTATAATGTTGTTGACCATTGATATAATATTTTGCTATTAAGAGTGTCAATTGATGGATTTTACAAAAGATTGTATGTCAAATGGTTTGGTTTGTTAAGGCTGTGTGTGGTGTCATCGAATAACATGTAATTTTTTTACCAAATTAGATTTGTTAATAATGAAATATCATGAAAATTTATAATATTTGGTGCAACTACCTAGAAAATTATTTTTTATCAAATCTTTTAAAAATATTTGTTTAAAAAAATAACTTTACTTTGTAAAGAATTGGACGAGGACATCTACCTGGAACAACGGTGGAAAGCCAAAAATCAAATAGAATTTTTTTTTAATTAGAAATAGTTAAGTGACCCACCTTTGAGGACACATTTAGACGCAAAGAAACTTCAAAGGATTCCATGATCCTCAAATGTAGGATATTACACCATCCTTGATGAAGACTCTGTACAGGTGGGGCCCATGGCTTGTTAATCCAAACTGTTGAGCACATGGGCTCCACCATGGATGGATGATTCCCCATTAATGTTCAAACAGGACAGTACTAAACTACTCATTAGTGGCTTGAAATTAAATAGTTGAGAAGAAAATACAACAAAGATCCAAATTCAAGCAAGAAAATTAATTCTGATGGCCCTGAAATTTCAATTTAAAAATTTATTTGGCTCAGGCCTATCCACATTGGGGCCCATCAAATCAATGACTTGGATCACCAAACTACAGGCTCTACTTTAATATGGAAAGAGAGGAAGAGAACATGTAAGAATAAGTGAAAATTACAAGAACTAGGACGAAACGAGAAGGTTTAACTCCATAAATTTCACCCAATACTGGGGTCATTACAAAAGAGCCAAGCTCAACCAAATTCAAATTTACCAGCATAAAGTGAGGTCATGGATTGATAGAATTCATTTCCTTCTTGCAACTTACATAGGGACTAAAAAAAAGAAGACACATCTACATCATTTTAGGCCTCAAGAAGCATGCCATTCAATACCTACTTAAATACCTTAACGAAATTGTATCAAAACAATATAAATTTTAGTTTTTAAGCAAACACCCCTTTTCCCATGACAACTATGGAATTTCCTAAGCTTCTTTTCCTTTTCCTATAAATTCTTTCCCATCCATACTAAGGAATATTATTTATGCATTCTGTTTTGACTTTCTTTTATCTCATCTATGGACCATTCAAATGACTCACCCAAATGAGCCCACCAAATCTTACACATGTACATCCCACTTCATGTGTACCACCATATGTGCTACATCACACTTCTACAAACTCAGTCAAAGATTCAATCTAGACTTAAAACAGCTTAAAGGCGCATAAAGAGTTCTCCTCCACTTGCTCGAATAATTCATTACAGGCTCGTAGATCACCTATGCAGTCAATCAAGTATGCCAAGCATCAATTGTCCCTCACAAGCTCTAAATCCCAATTGTCGAAAAAGAATAATATGTAGAGGACTGGTAAAATATAAATATTTCATGCATTCTATATGCCCTCGAGATATTTAAAATATTTGATAAGATATATAAGTTACAATTGCCCATCTTCATGCAGTAATAAATAATAAATATTATCTTACATGGTCTAGAAGATTGGTCTTATCATAGAATAAATCAAGTCATATAACAGAATCTTTTTACATAATTAGTAAAAAGAAAGAAAGAAAGAAAGAAAAATCGCTAACGATGTGTGCCCCTTCTGCCCAAATCACGTGTTCCTAAATTGCAGGCTTGTCGGATTCATTTGTCTTGTTTTGGACGACTGGCTCACACAGAAACACGGGGTTGTACTCATTGCCAAATACATGGCATTGTGTACCCTTGGGGCACACGGATCTCTATCACCACTGTTCATTTGATGGGACCCATCGTGGATGGCAGATGCCCTACTAACATCCAAAGGTTAGGAGATAGGCCTACTAGACCAACATTTTGTTGTAACCAAGTCATGTGCCTCACGTGTATGAGATCCTTCGTAGTGAGGAACGTATGGTATAGCGTATGGCCAAAGAAACAGTACCGTTGGCGGTCCAAGGAATGTATGGTATAGTGTATGGCCAAAGAAACAATACTGTTGGTGGGCCAAGGAATGTATGGTATAGCTAATGGCCAAAGAAACAGTACTGTTGGTGGGCCATGCCCACATTTCATGAAGTTAAATGAATCCAGATCGGTGTTCTCGATTGGTCCCATCGCTCATAGAATCCAACAGGATAATTGCTTAGCATGTACGTCCGTAAATTATGATGTGGGAAGTAAGGGACGAGAGCTTTTGGAACCATGTCTGATTAAATTTCTCTGTATGCTACCTCACTAGGTACACATGGAAGAAAAGTACTACTGTTTGGTTATGCAATTATTGAATTGGTGGACATTCAGTGGACAACTGAAATGAAACACTGTTGGTGGGCCATACCTACATTTCATGAAGTTAAATGGATCCAGATCGTTGTTCTCAATGGGTCTCATCACTCGTATAATCAGACAAGATAATTGCTTAGCATGTTAGCCCGTAAATTATGATGTGGGAAGTAAGGGACAAGAGCTTTCGGAGCCATATCTGATTAAATTTCTCCATATGCTACCTCGATAGGTACACATGGAAAACTGTTTGGTCATGCAATTATTGAATTGGTGGACATTCAGTGAACAGCTGAAATGAAACAGAGGTTGCAGTTAATTATCCAATCAATCTGATTTTGGGATTGTGATTTGTTACTGCACATTCCACAACTTGGGCAGCTTACTTTGAGCTAATGTATGCCACCTATACAACTTCAAAGATTCCGCGTAGAAAGCATCATATGATGCCAGTACCAAATTCCAAATTAAAAGGAAAGGCATAGCTGTCGATTAATGTGGACATTGGTGTCAAATCCATTATTGATATAAGACCAATTTCTCTACAGTCATTTTAGATAAGAATTTCATTCAAGAGTCACCTACTATGAAAATGAGCTGTCCCAAAAATCAAGTCGAGCCAATTCAATCATCAGATGGCTACATTGTGCAAAATAATGGACAACCAACTAAGAATATGAATAAGAACTGCATCAGTTGTATAGAACTGCCTGATGTTGTTATTATAATTGTTGAGTGTGAGGCACGGCCTAGTATGGTTCATAAGGTATGGCACTACTTCATATTTGTAATTTTGAACTTCTCTACTTTTTAATTCAAAATATTCAAAAGTTTATGAAAATGCCTTAAAATTTTTGAAATGTTTTAGCGACTAGAACCAATATATATCCATATATGAGAGTTTTTTGTTCTCTACGAAACATAGACTAAAATACAGTAATGAAAATAGTAAATGTAACCATGATTAAGGTTAATTAAAATTTAATCAGGGTTAGGATTTGCTTCTCCCTCTTTCTTATTTAGATGATTAAGAATAATATGGTAGTCCGTTGGACCACCTAAAGAGTTACACCCTGCTAACATTCTCCCTTGAGCTAGAGCATATATATTGTAAATGTCTAGCTTGAATACAATGTCATTCAGATGGACTCTATAACACATTCTGTAAGCATATTTGCTAGCTGATTCGTAGATGCAATATGAGGTGTACTAATAGATCTATTTATTACACCCAAGTCCATAGCTCAAGTGGCAGACTGAGTGAAGATAGCCTCTTTCAACATTGAGGTCATGGCATCGATTCCCATAGTGGGGGTGGCTAACATTGTGATGTGACTAACAGGGGTGGGTGGGTGTACTAACAATGGGGTATATGAACTAACCCCCCCCCCCCCCAAAAAAAAAAAAAAGGATCCATTTATTAGCTTATGACAAACAACGGCCATGAAAAATTGGATTAGACGCAATGTAAATTGTAGCTTAAAATTGGATTAGACGCAATGTAAATTGTAGCTTAATTATCACAAAATAGATTAACAATAACTGTGACAATAATGTCAAGATCACTAAGAAATGAGGGTAGCCAAGGAACTTCATTAGTACATGTACCATAACTTAATATTCAACTTTTGTTGAAGACTATATAACAATTGACTATTTCTTACTCTTCCAAGAGACTATTACTTCATATAAATGTGTAAAATTTAGTGGTAGAATGTTAATTAGTAGAGAAACCTACCCAATTAACATCACAATAGGCCTAAACATTAAGGTGGCCATGATCAGCATAAAGAATACCTTTGCTTGGAGATGCTTTTACGTACTGAAGAATACAATGGACTACATTTAAATGATGGAAATATGGATTTTTTTTTATAACTTGACCGATTATACTCGCAACATATGTAATGTTTGGGCGAATAATGGAGAGATAAATGAGCTTATCCATCATATGATGATACTGCTCGAGGACACACATAGGGGAGGATTCCTAGTTGAACAAGTGATGATTTAACTTAATCAATGTCTCAATAAGGCGAGACCCAGGCACTTCTATAGTAACCAAAAGGTCAAGGGCATACTTCCTCTAAGATAAAATTGTCAAGTATAGATCATGTAACTTCTATTTCAAAAAAGTATTGTAAAGGACCTAAATCCTTAATCTCAAATTGAGAAGTAAGAAATTGAGGTTGATTATGGATTTTGGGTTACTTTTTCAATGTAACCAGTTATAGGTGAATGCTTGATGATGTATTCTGCAGCTCAGGAGATTTAGGATACTATTAAAAATTTGTTATCCCCATCCATCGTGATGATTTGACGAACATTCTAGATAACTCAAGAAATCATTGAAATGTATACAAAAATGTTACGAGGCTAATTAAAGGGCTTCAAACTTCTCTAACACTACTAAGAGATTCACCTTTGCATTTGGACCCAAACCTGGTAGAGGAAGAATTTTAACAATGGAAAAAACTAGTTAATTGATAAATCAGCCACCATTATAAACTGTTGGTTAAGACAGTATGCTATGTACTCATTATGGTAAAAAAAAAAAAAAAAATACATCAAAGATTTTTGCTATGATCTTAAATTGCATTTATGGCCAAAGCCTAAGTGAGGGGCCAATATTGTTACAGTTAAGGGAGAGAGACATTTCTAATAAATCATGTGCTATTTTTAATAGAATGTGTGCTGCTCCCACAACTCATCAATATGTCGCTATTAATTAGGTTTTCTTCTGCTTCCAATCCATTGTGGAATCATTCAAATATATCTACCAACTATGTTTCATGTCATGATGTCTTGGATTATTGATTTATGTGCAACTTACCATGAAATAAATTATGTAACTTCTTCACAATCTTCTCATTTTATGATAGGATCAAGTCGAAAATGGGTCTTATTCGTCGCAATTTGGTCCCTGGTTCGTTCCTCAAAAAGTCTGGAGTTAAACTAGTATTTGATTTGGATGACCTTGTAATGACGAAGAATGGAACTTTAATTGAAAATGGTTATTGTAGTGATGGTCTATTTGTTGTAAACATTTCATATGATAATAATAAGATGTCATTCAATTATGCTTATATTCTTAAATCTCTTTCATTATGGCATAGTAGATAGGTCATATAACATAGATTATTGGTCAGAATTTTAGGTTTAAGGTTAGAGTTAGGCTTGGTTTAGTGGAGGTTTTAACTCAATCCAACTTAATCAACTTGTTGGCTTGGGGTGGGGTGTCTACAATAGATTAGAAATCTCTTGAAAAATATTCCTGTGGCCAAAGCCTATGTCAACTGTATCTATTTACTGTGACTATCAAGCAACTATTGTTAGGGTCAAGAGTAAAATATACAATGGAAAAAGTAGACATATTAGACTTCTACACAATATTGTGAGACATCTGTTGAATAATAGAGTCATAGCTATTGGTTTTGTGAGATCAGAAAAGAATATGGCAAATCCTCTGACCAAAGGGCTATTTAAAGGATTAGTCATGAGCTACCAATGTCAGTAA